>RQTK01000478.1:214855-226108 GCA_003991915.1 Elysia chlorotica
GCTATCTGGAGAGCAGAGATAGTTCAAGGCATTGATAAGGCTATCTGGAGAGCAGAGAAAGTTCAAAACAGATACCCCGGCGTTCTCACCAAACTGAGACTTTTGAATCGGGGGACTTTCCAGTTCGGGATGCACTTACTCTGCAAGGTATAGAAAACGTTCCCATACCATGTACTCCATCCCACTTAATTGATTTACTTATTTATCTCGAAATCTGAAGGTTCTATCAACCCGCCAGAGGCAGTCAGGGACTATTTTGTGTGAAGCCTGCGAGATTTTCAGGCCTGGAAGAAAAGTCCCGCTGTAGGCATGTTCCCGCATTGGGGAAGCTAAGGGAAATTAACTCGTAATCATGCTGTAAAATACGCATTCTGTATTGTATAGCTACTGGAAATTAGGAGTCAATCATGAATGCGTGTATTTCGGGATCAACGATCCTAACGAACAGAAGTGAATGATACAATTTCAATGGGCCCGCAGTCCCTACACACATAGACCTAACGCATCTCACCCCCTCCCCCCTCCCTGTCCCCATTGATTACGACCATTTTTTTTGTTTGCGTTTAACTTGTGTAGCACTAGCAGTGTTTGTTGACTTTTAAAAGGCAAATCGACTGAGACTGAGATGTCCTCTGCAGACGGATGTACCACTATGGCTCTCCACCAAAGTTAGTCACCATTATTCAACAACTTTATAAGAGACGTCACTTGTTAGAGTCATCCACAATGTTAAATGAATGTTACCCTTCAACGTAAAAATAAGTGTTCGCCAGGGTTGTTTGCTCTCGCTGATGATCTTCCTTATGGTGGTTGGCTGGGTAAAGCGAAAGTCAACTACAGGCCAGAGGACAGGTATCCAGTGGGCCTTCATGAGGCAGCTGGTGGATCTTGACTTTGCAGACGACATCATCTTTCTCTCACAAAGACAACAAGAGCACAGAGAAACTATATATGTGTCAAAAGAGCCAGGAAGGATACAGATAAAATGGAAAAACTGGAGCCATTCGAATCAATAACAGAAAGGCAGACCCTCTGCAGCTGCATCAGGAAAACATGAAACTAGAGGTTGACAAGTTTATCTCGACAGTGTTGTAAGTAATGACCGAGGAACAGGACGAGGATATCAGGTGCAGAATCATTAAGGCTTTCAATACCCTAAGACCAATCTGGAAGTCTACAGCCCTGTTGGTACGAAACAAGATTAGGATCTTCAATACCAACGTGAAGTCGGTCTTACTCTGTGGCTCAGAAACATGACGCGTTACCAATACCACTCAGAAACATCCTGTGAGGTGACCTGAAGTTTTCCCGAACAAAGAACTGTGGGACAGAAGGAAGCAAACCCCTATCGAGACAGAGATCAGAAAGTGCGAATTGGGCTGGACAGGCCACATACTTTGAAAACCTGTATCCAATATCACAAATAAAGCCTTGGGGTGGAACCCTCGGGGTAAACACAAGGTCAGACGTCTGAAGCAGACTTGGTGGCAAAGCACCAATGTTGAAATAAAAACCGCTAGAAGTACATGGACCGAGCTGAAGAGGAATAGCTAGAACTGAGTTCGGTGGAGGGGATTTGCTGCAGCCCTATGTTCCACAGGGAATCAAGAGGCTTAAACTAACTTTACTAAAACTTCTTCAAAATTATTTTCATTTTATTATTTTGATTTCTATTTTATTTTAGTAAATGATATTATTAATATTCGTCTTGTCGTTCTTTAGTAAGAGGAGGGAAGGAGAAACCATTTTGTGGGAACAGTTACATGTTGAGTGTGAAAGTGCGTACTGAGTGCCCTGATTGTTAAACCACATGTACATTGTAGCTCTGTGCTCACAGCTTGTGTGTCTGAGTGCCCTGATTGTTAAACCACATGTACATTGTAGCTCTGTGCTCACAGCTTGTGTGTCTCTCCCTGATTGTTAAACCACATGTACATTGTAGCTCTGTGCTCACAGCTTGTGTCTCTCTCTCCCCCTGGCCACATGTACATTGTAGCTCTGTGCTCACAGCTTGTGTCTCTCTCTCCCCCTGGCCACATGTACATTGTAGCTCTGTGCTCACAGCTTGTGTCTCTCTCTCCCCCTGGCCACATGTACATTGTAGCTCTGTGCTCACAGCTTGTGTCTCTCTCTCCCCCTGGCCACATGTACATTGTAGCTCTGTGCTCACAGCTTGTGTCTCTCTCTCCCCCTGGCCACATGTACATTGTAGCTCTGTGCTCACAGCTTGTGTCTCTCTCTCCCCCCCTGGCCAGGCCTGAACGGAGCCATGTCCAACATCAACGTGAGCTACTCTCGACCCGGCTCGGCCACGAGCTGCAGCACGTCGATGTTCCACCACCACCACAGCGACGACCTGCCGGCCTGGGGCTGCACCTCGGAGCATCACCATGGCAACCGCAAGCGGCACGGATCTTCCTCGGCCACAGACGTTAACATGGAGTCCCCGTCCAGGAAGAGAGGGAAATACTTGTGAAAGACTTGTTTGACTAAGTGACTTGACTTGCGTTGACAGTACAAGGATTTCATCTGGTTGTGGTTACCAGCTGACCTGTGTTGGTTCTGAAGCGACTCTGCCCTCACCCTTCACTGACTCCCAGTGGGCAAGCATGTCTTTCCGTTGATTTAGAGGAGGAGGACACCTAATCAATGAAATATTTCAAAAGTAAACGTGTATCATATAACTAAATACAAAACTGAATATACTTCTGTTCTATATTAGGCCCCCTGTATTCAGTCAAATTGATAAAAGTTGTCTCTGTGCATTTTTCCCTGGTGGTATGCTGGAAGGTCATTTTGTTTATGGCCTGGCTTGTCTTCTTGGGAGATATTGAAAGATACTACATATACACACTCGTCGGATTTAGGATAACTGTGGAAAGTATTTGATTGCTCTTATTTTGACTTTTGTTTTGTTTCTTCTTCTATTAAGTTTAAAATTTAATGGCATGAAACATAATGTCATGGTATCTGTAGCTGATTATGTGTGGTTCTGCTGACATAGCCCAGTCCAATGTGACATTGTTGCAAGGCCTTGGTTCTGTCATAGTTTGAGCTTTGACTGGTGGAATATGTGAGTTACACGTCAGGTCCAGGTCTGAAGTATGCAGAATTGTTTCATCAAAATAAATGTGCCCATGCAAATCTACAGTCAAATTCAAAACACTGTCTACCTGGGTAATTTCGTAGCTTTATCTTGTGGGGTTTTAGAGATTTTGGTCCTGGCTCCATTATAACAGCTTTGTACTAGTCTATTAGCATTGTGTTGTCCTTCTAGAGATCTGTACATTTTGATACAGAAGTCCTTTGTTTTACCTTCTACACTTCTACACCTTAACAAGATGGAGAAACCAAGACCTGTGGTGTTTTTAGATCCAAGACCATTTTACAGTTTTTGGGACAGTCAAACTTTGAGATTAGATTGCTGGTGACAGGGGAATAATGATTGCCATTGTAGGGTCATGAGATAAAAATGTGAAAAAGAGACTCGTTTTTTCTTTCTTTGTAGGAATAAGGTTTGATTTTGTTGGCAGTACTTCACCTCTTCATACTTTCTTGGTTCTTAGATTAGATTCATTTGCTGTTTTCTGTGGGTAAAAAAGGCTGAAGTTTTCTGTACTGTGTCTTCTCTCTTTCCAACAGCATAATGTGAACGGCTGAGAAGAATTTGACTATGATTCTGATGAAAGTGATAGAGAATTAGATCATGTAGAGCCAGAAGAGGTGATGATATGAATTCATCAAATGAACTTGACTGTATTCAGACTAATGGAGATGATGGCTAAATGAATCCAATTCAATGCAGTGATGAGCTGAAACCTATTGTACATTTTTTTAAACAGTTAATATACGTAAATATACCATTACATATAGATAATAGTACCAACAAAAAGCTTATTTATTTTCTTTCATTTGCAATTTTTTTCAAAACAATATAACAAAAAAACAAACAAATTTAGTATGATTTTTTTTAACATACATAATATATAAAGTGCCCATATAAAAAATACGAGTTATTCCCCTGACATTGACATACATAGAAAATGTGTTGTGTTGAAGCCCCTGGTACATTAATGGTTAAACCTGAAAGTAAGATCTAGAGGCAGTGAGTTACACATCCAAACCATCAGGTGGACACAACTCTGAGCTATTCTACAATTCTCCTTTCGCATGGCTAACATTTTTGTGGGCTAGATCCCTTCTTGTGGATTCCAGTTTTACGTTACATTTGTCCAGGGATGCCACTTTTCTGGAAATTGTTCTGACTCTTTCCCCCCAAAATTCCGTAAATCTGGCGACACTGCCATATTTTTTTTTCTGTGCCTTTTAGCCCTCGGTGCTTGCACAAAGCCTAAAGGACGATTAGTTTAACTGGCTTATGAGAGTTTATCTCGGAGCCGAGCTAGAACCAATAACAGTTAACTGGTGATCTCCGCGGTCACATCTCGCGTTCTTGGTTGTAGTTTTTAAAGTGACAATTATTGTTAATTTCTCAAATCCGCCCTTCTGAATGACTCAGACGCTTGTTAAAAAGCAAAACAATGCTGTTTTTTTTATTATCATTCAACTACGGTTAGTTGCGCAGCTAAAACCCTAGTAGAAAACAAAATTTATTCAATATTGCGAGTACGGAAAAGAAAAGAACAATATTTATCGACGTGCATGTCTTTTAGTTAATTATTAAATTTGCATACAACTGTTTTTTCTGTACTACAGTTGACCAAATCCGGGTTGCCGATTTTAACCTCTAGTTCATCTGATCGACATTGTTAATTTTCCGAATAATACAGATCTGTCCATCTTAATCTAACTCGAATCTATTTGCTATTTTAATGACGGAACCTTGGCCAAACTGATTTAAGCTTATTGATAATTAGGTTAGCGAATTTAAAATGCACGCTCTTTGGTAACTTGTATAAGAGAAAATAATCAAGGTCTGGATCTAGCTAAAGGTAGATCTACCCGAGATGTCTTTATGTGGTAGCTACATTGGCACACTCTGCATCTAATATAATTTAATTCTAAACTCGTATAATCTAGATCTATATTTGGATTTCTGCTTATAATGGGTCGGTGTGATATTCGCACGATTTGCTCCAATCTTCTGTTAAAGAAAAAACACACAAACACAAAATTCGTGTGGACGCACACAACGCAATTAAAAATTTACCGAAATTCTGATATATACTCACAAAAAACAATAGGTCTAAATAGAAGTCAGTAAAGAAGAAATTTGTTGTACGTATTGTTTACCGGCAAATATATGTTAGCGAGTAGTATTAAATGTAACACATCTATTTCCTTTATTGAATAAAAAATGTAACCATATATCATATCAGGAAGATTCTCAGAGCGTCTCTATGGACGAAAATCTTTATAATTTTCATCTCCAGGGAACCCCCCTCTTTCTTCACTACCAAAGTTCCGGAAATTTCGCCAGGTATGGGTGGCATCCCTGGTTTGTCACATATGCTAAGAGAATAACTTTGATGTAGGTATGGCTGTGGTAAGCTTATCCCAGGCACACCATTCAATCAAAGGATACAATTGGTTTGGGTTTCAGGAACTGATACACATTGATGTGGACGTGTGTATTATAGAATTGAATAATTCATCGCCGTCATACACGTTGCAAGTCGGAGCCCTTTTAACCAATACGTCCAATTGTTTGTAAAATTCTGTGACAAAGCAACATGACGTTCAGAGCTGGGCAATTAGAGTTAGCAGCTGTTATTTAAAATGTACGCTTTGTCAGTTTTGTGTCCACTCTAGTCGAACTCCTAGGTCTTGGGATTCCAAATGTTTCCTCTTGTTTCCTCCTGTTCACTGGATTCTTAAGATGCAGAATCCAATGTAGTTTTCCCCTACAAAGCATATCCCATCTAGTAAGTTCACGGTGCCAACTATTTGTAGTCGAAACATTCTCCTCGTATTGTTGGAGACTAGCTCAGTGTAGAAAGACCTTGCTCATGTAACTTTAAAGCTGGCAGACATAAAGCAATCACAAAACCATTTATTCAAATTTAATATCTTTTCTCTTTTGTTTTTCTTTTCTTTCATTTTGTGTGTGTAGACATGGCAATTTTTTAACTGGCATTGACTTTCAGGAGGACGACATTCTCTCACACAAATGGTGGTAATCAGAAAGATTCCACCAGTACACACATTTGCCTCAAGAGTTTCTGATATATGGTTAAATAGATAATGAATAAATTATCAAACTTAGACTTTTGATTGTGGTGCTACAGGACAAGAGTTACTCAACGGTTCACGACTACTGACCCACTTGGCTGATTATTAAAAGGTTAGGAAACGTAAAGGGAAAGCAGTTAGTGAAAAGTTGATACATCTGTACATGTCCATTCTCTATACTATGCTGAAATTGGTTCTGGTGATTGAGCTAAGCGATGATGATTTTTAGTTTGCTAACCAATAAAAATTATTTGGCAAGCCTGTACTGAGTGAATCATCAAATGCCATCCAAACTTGTGTAATGAATACTAGTACTGCTTCTCTTAACTCTGGCAACAAAGCATTGGGCTATCATCAGAAATTATCAAAGCTGTACATGTAGTGTAAATTATGTCTTGTCACTATGGAGAAAGTTAATTAAGCACATAATTAAAACATGTTACTTTCGTAAGCTTTCACTTTGAAAATTAAAAATATAGTTATGCAAAACTTGAGTATTGATGTTGTATAGGCAATTGAAATCAACTTTTAACATGGTTATTTAAATGAAAACTGTCATTATTATTAAATTTCGTTTCCTAAAAGAGATTTCTAACCAGACATTTGTCTCATTGAATGAAATCAATGGCGTCTTTACTTGTAATAAACCTTATGTTAGTCTTTGATTGATAAAGTAAATGAGATTTTTTACAAAGTGGACAGTACTCTGACCTTAGATATTAAAGAGCAGAATTGTTATTAAGTAAAGTTTTCAGGTCCAATGATTTTGTTGGCCTCTTCAAACTTAGTCAAGTTTTCTTTGTGATATTACAGAAGGAATTGAAAGTTTTCTTTTGTTATAATGTGTATTGTTTGCCTGCCTTACATAAACATATTTACCTTGGTGGATTTTTTTTTATTGGGAATTATAACTCGCAGACAGACAAACAAGGGTAGTATCAGAAAAGGGCAGGTCTTATTTATACAAAAAAAAATTAATGGGGGGAAAAAGATGAATTACGTGAGGTGACATGAAAATGATTATTGAGCTCATCTTCTGTTTAATACCCTGTTAGCCTAAGGACTTCTTTTGCATTAAATTAATAAAAATCAACTTCTGGCTCACCAGGTTCTGAGTGTAGTTAGCATTCAATAGACCTTAACTCTCAAACATTCCTGTTTGTGAAGGCCCTGAGATGTACAGTTTAGTCATTGTTTTAATTACATGACAGCACATGTAGCAGGGATACCGCTTTTCTGGAAGTACCATTTGTTGTGAAGGCCCTGAGATGTACAGTTTAGTCCTTGTTTTAATTACATTACAGCGCATGTAGCAGGGATACCGCTTTTCTGGAAGTACCACTTGGGTCCTGAAGCTCCGGAAATCTTAGGTCTGAAAAAAGGTTATGCGCGAAAATTCCAGATAGTTTGGGGATGCTGCCATATTTATTTTTTATGGCATAAAATGCGTGTTACTGTGTGCCGATCAGCCGTCGTTGCTTGCGCAAAGCCTAGACCTTGTAGACGTGCAGTGAGGAAGACCATTGTTGTTTTTGCAACTGGCTTATCAGTTCACCGGGCTGGGGACATTCTCAAAGTCATATTTTAATGAAATTTTGAAAGTGAAAATATTACGCTTTTATTTTGAAAATGCGCCCTTCTGAAAAACTCTGCCGCTTATGGCAAAACAATGGTGTTTCTGATTATCATACAACTACGGTTAATTGTGCAACTAAAACGCGGGTAGAAAAATTAATTAACTCAAGTTTGCGAGTACGCAATAGGAAAGCAAAGACCAATGTTTATGAACATGCGACATGTTTTCATTCTTTATGAAATCGGCATGCACTGTTTTCCAAGTGACCGCTTTGGAACTCAAGTTTCTCTGACCAACATCGTATGTCTGTGAATAATACCAGTCTGTCCATTCTGACAAACTGATTCCTGCCAGGGGGTCTTTGATAAGACTGAGATCTGTTGACTATTTGAACGACAGAACCTAGACCAAACCGTTGTTAGAGAATTATGCACGCTCGTATAGAAACTTTTATACAAAAAAAAACTATTCAAGGTGTAACTTATGTGATAGCTACATTGTAATGGACGATTTGCACATTCTGCATCTAATGTACTTTAATTCTTACTTCATATTTATAGGCTGGAATCCCTGATGAACAAGAGTAATTATCATAGCTTACTATATTAAGTACTCCATGCTAATTATTCAAAACCATTGAAATGCTTTTTAGAAATTTATCACAAGATTTAAAGCGTTTTTGTCTTAATTAGCCCAAAAATCTGTAAAATTAGAAAAAGCAAAGTGCTTTGGCAAAGTCCCACAAAAATGACTTAAAATGTGTATACATTTCTTAAGTATACTTTGTAATTAAACTAGTGAGTCTGTATAGAACATTGGCAGTCACACACCGATGACTAGAAATGCTGCCCAGATGTGGCAGTGTATACAACCGAGTATCTTGAATAATCTTACTATGCCTCTGTATATAATTATAAAGGTTTGTTTGCAGAAATTATAAAATGCTTTTTGATCCAGTATTTTGTTATGTATGTTAAAGATATGTGGAATGATAATGATTATGGGAAGTAATGTGTTGTATTACTAATTAGTCTATTACTCTAAAACTGATTATTCTGTTAATCTTGCATCAATAGTCATGTCTTCATCTCCAACCTCACACTGTATGCATGAACCTGAAGCTGTGCTCTGTCTGCAATGTGAATCTTTAAGTCCTAACAGTATGGGGTGCGAGTTGTCATCTGTGATAAACATGTAGACAAAGTACAAACAATAAGTAATAAAAAAAACTTTTTTTCTCATCTAGCATGTTCTTGTTTGACTTATTGTTTAGGTTCCTTGTTGGTGTTATTGCATATATCAGCGAGGCTTTACCAATGACACATTATAACAAAATCTTTATAGGCGCCAGTAAAGCCACGTGATAAGTTCCTTCTATTATATTCCTCACATGGACCCATGGCTGCTCGATAAGTTCACGGAACATTCAAACTCATGTCACCCCACAATTAAAACTAACAGCCACATTCAATCCACACAGGTACCATTCATGAACGTGATGGTCAGTGTGCAGAACAATACACGTCATGCAGATCTTGACTCTGAAACCAACGGAAACATTCAACAATCTACACAGACCACCCTGCCCCCCACACCACACTAAAGACAACGTGCGCTATAGTTTAAAACAAAAAATAAAATGTACACTAGCCAGGATCTTCCTCTCACAGTTCATGGACTGGAAAAACATTACACGCTGCGACCAACGAAGCCAGAGACACACCACACACCATAGCAATTATAAAGACGCACCACACACCACAAACTCCACCCCCACATTTACATCCTCAACCAATGGTACTACTACTACAACTACTACTACTACTACTACTACTACTACTACTACTACTACTACTACTACTACTACTACTACTACTACTACTACTACTACTACTACTACTACTACTACTACTACTACTACTACTACTACTACTACTACTACTACTACTACTACTACTACAACTACTACTACTACTACTACTACTACTACTACTACTACTACTACTACTACTACTATACAACTATCCTATTTTCAAACGGAGCACTTTCAAATCTTTGACCGGCATTGGCAGGGCTGATAACCGAAGCTCTCTCCCATTTATTGTCTAGGAAATTATCAAAATGGGATCCTATTAGGACTGAAAATTGACCAGGAGTGACGAAAGACTAAGATCAAGTTAGCCCATCAGCAAGAGGAGTTTTTAAACACCTCAGAACTGACGTCTTTCAACAACTTGATGCACACGGTTGGTCCAATAACCAGAAGATAGATGAAGTCACAGCTGTCTGGGTTTGAACCAACCGGAAACTTTTGGAATCTCTCTTGAACGGAAGTTAAAGGTTTTTACTAGTGATCCAGAGGAAAAAAAATAAACTTAGACTAACAATCGGCTTTTCATTGTGGCAAGCAGTTTTTGGCAGTGTGTCTTTGTATGAGAAAGTCGTGCCCAATCATATCACTATTTTTTTTTTCAAGAAGCCTTGCTACTTTGAGCCTTATCTAGAGAAATCTAGGTAGGGTGAATTATTAATGTTTTCTTTCTAAAATAAATAAATAAATAAAACAAGCTCTTTGAAAAGCTTTGAACAGCTTGGAAAATGTGGATTTACAGTGTTCAATTTCCAGACCTAGATTAGATCTAGAGCTTTAGATCTATTGCATACAATTTTATACATCTTCAATTCTATGTCTTAGAATTTTTCACAGATTTAAAATAATAGAAGACGATCTTGACGAACGCGTACAATTATTTCGGTGATGTGATAGATCTATGTCGCCAGGTCCCAAACTGTTAGCCAGGTTTGCGTGCAGTCGCCGGGCGTGGATGTTAAAATCTTAGACTAGAATAAACCTAGTAGGCGGCTTACAACAACTTGGCTGCGATTGGATAACTTTAAAAAGCGTTAATTTTATTGAAGTGAGTTCTAACTATGTTCACTTCCGCTAAAATAGTAGACATGCTATGAATAATAATATTAAAAAGTTTTAAAAAAAAATCTAACGCTTTTGTGTTTTATTTTCGCGCAAGTTACCATGTTGCAACGATGGAAGTTACGCGAGTGTCGAAGAACAGTCTGGATCTAGAGTAACTCTACACTAAGGACATGAACATCGCCTAGCAAGATGCTGTTTTGGAGCTACTGCACGGCCTGTGCGGCGGCCGCCTGCATCCTGTGGGGCGTGAGTCACGTGAGTGTGGCCCAGCCAGCCCAGCCCGCCTACAGGTGTGTGCCCAAGGTCAGCTCGGACCCTGGCTGTCAGGCCAAGTGCAGCACCAGACCAGACACCGCCTTCTGTCTGCGCCACTGCGCATGCGCGGAGACAGGTGAGAACTTCTTCTTCATACTCTCTCTCTTTCTCTCTCTCTCTCTCTCTCTCTCTCTCTCTCTCTCTCTCTCTCTCTCTCTCTCTCTCTCTCTCTCTCTCTCTCTTTTCTCTCTCTCTCTCTCTCTCTCTCTCTCTCTTTCTCTCTCTCTCTCTCTCT
>RQTK01000478.1:239588-266225 GCA_003991915.1 Elysia chlorotica
CATCATCATCATCATCATCATCATCATCATCATCATCATCATCATCATCATCATCATCATCATCATCATCATCATCATCATCATCATCATCATCATCATCATCATCATCATTTAAATAGCACGATCGATCCAATTATCACTATCGGTATCCCTACAGCTATTATTATCATCATCATCATAATAATTATATCGGAACAACATGTCTATTTGGAGATTAATCTATGCTGAAAACACACCAATCTCGTTCTTTAATATCTTTGCATTAGATCACTTTGATGTAATTACAGTCTTAACCTAACCTCCTACCACCAGCACAAGTCTTAGAAAAGTTCACCATCAACCGAACATCTGGCGAGATCAGGGTGGTCTCCCCGCTCAGCGATCCTCAAGTCGCCCGCCTGGTCATTCTGGTTAGTTACATAGTTGTCTTGTCATGTTTGGGGTGAACAAAATAAAGGAAACAATTTTCATCACTTAAGTGAGACAGTGAGACAGTATCATGTACCATCAGAGCAGGCCGCCATGGTCGCAGTTACAGTGAGTATTTCAAGGACGACACGCTTAGTGTTCTTGCACTCAGGTGAAAAATCAGAGGAACTTTACCAAAAAATTCATGGATGTAATAATTGTTAATTATATCCCTTAAGTCAGAACTTCAAAAAATGTAAATATGTATAATTTTATTTTTGAGATAACTATTGAAATTGATGATTTCACCTCAACGTATCATCCGTCCCATAATTATTATTGGTCTATTGACCCAAACCTGTGGAAACAACTTCGCTATCAAGGGTAATCAATCAAAGGTCAGTTGGTCTATTGCTTCTTTAAGGTTTTGATATAAAACTTGGCCGTACACTTACAGTTAACCAGTGCTCCCCAATACATTACGTTCATTGAATTGATCCAGAATGAATCTCGTGGCCAGACTGCCGGCCTGTTAATGCACATTGTGTTGGTCTCCCCAGGCAGTGCAGACATCCGGAAACCCGCTGACCAGAACTGCGCGTGCGTCGCTGCGAGTGACGGTGCTCTCCGAGCAGGTCGACCAGGCCAATCTCAGCGCTGCCCTCTCAACTTGCCATGTCACGTGAGTCCCAAATCCATTCACACCTGCCCTCTCAACTTGCCATGTCACGTGAGTCCCAAATCCATTCACACCTGCCCTCTCAACTTGCCATATCCCAAATCCATTCACACCTGCCCTCTCAACTTGCCATGTCACGTGAGTCCCAAATCCATTCACACCTGCCCTCTCAACTTGCCATGTCCCAAATCCATTCTCACCTGCCCTCTCAACTTGCCATGTCCCAAATCCATTCTCACCTGCCCTCTCAACTTGCCATGTCCCAAATCCATTCTCACCTGCCCTCTCAACTTGCCATGTCCCAAATCCATTCACACCTGCCCTCTCAACTTGCCATGTCACGTGAGTCCCAAATCCATTCACACCTGCCCTCTCAACTTGCCATGTCACGTGAGTCCCAAATCCATTCACACCTGCCCTCTCAACTTGCCATGTCACGTGAGTCCCAAATCCATTCACACCTGCCCTCTCAACTTGCCATGTCACGTGAGTCCCAAATCCATTCACACCTGCCCTCTCAACTTGCCATGTCACGTGAGTCCCAAATCCATTCACACCTGCCCTCTCAACTTGCCATGTCCCAAATCCATTCACACCTGCCCTCTCAACTTGCCATGTCACGTGAGTCCCAAATCCATTCACACCTGCCCTCTCAACTTGCCATGTCCCAAATCCATTCTCACCTGCCCTCTCAACTTGCCATGTCACGTGAGTCCCAAATCCATTCACACCTGCCCTCTCAACTTGCCATGTCACGTGAGTCCCAAATCCATTCACACCTGCCCTCTCAACTTGCCATGTCACGTGAGTCCCAAATCCATTCACACCTGCCCTCTCAACTTGTCATGTCCCAAATCCATTCACACCTGCCCTCTCAACTTGCCATGTCACGTGAGTCCCAAATCCATTCACACCTGCCCTCGTCACAGCCCTCGAAATAGCTCGATTATTTGGCACGGATAAATGCTCCAATTTCATTGGTTTGCGCCATTCGTGTTGCTCCGCACGTAGCGCTGTCCAAAGTTTACTGCACGTTGTGAAACGTCTAGGGCTGCGTGTAGGTTTTATCAATACATGTAGTTCACTATAGCATGGAGAATTTATAAAGCTGTCATGTTATTTGACCGTAAGGGGACATAGAGCGATAGTTTAAAGAAGCGCCGGACGCATTCTCAGGGTCCAAACCAATCTGCGAGACGAAAGTTCCGCTACTCTGGGAGGCTGTAATCACTTTTTTTCTATTTTGGTTGAGCACACACAAGTTGATGTGGCCTTGAAAATGCGTCTGTAAACCACACCAGTGTTGAAGAACAAACAAGTGATAAAAATGATTTAATATAAAAACCCACGTACAAATGTTGTATTGAACGGGCTATTTCAGGGAGCGAGCAGTCCCGCCGTATTTCATCATGGCGGTGACGGGCGGGGTTCTGCTGCTGGCGCTACACTCTGCTCTGTGCGTCCTCTGCGTGAAGGGCAAGGGAGGGAAGCGCGCGCGGGTCAGCCCGTTACTTCCGCCCGGAGACAGCGCAAGCTGCGCCAGCATTAAGTACGACATCAATGGCAGCACATCTTCCAACAACTGCAGCAAACCTGCCAACAGCTGCAGCAAATCTGTCTACAGCTGCAGCAAATCTGCCAACAACTGCAGCAAACCTGCCAACAACTGCAGCAAACCTGCGAGGGCGCGCGTGTTGTCGCAGGACCAGGGCTGTGCCGAGGGTGAGTGCGGAGCTGGGTCCCACTCTGAGTACAGCGTCAACTTCACCAACGGATCTCGGGGTGCAGCCTCTGAGTCTGGTGAGAAAGTCACCTCCAGAGCTCCCGACTTTGTAAGCGGAGAGGCTTCAAGGTACATGACTTACAAGAACTTGCCAATAAGAGAAACGTCCAATGACACTCTTTCTGTGTATGCAAATACTCAGTATAAAGCACGAGAAGAAACCAGAACTTGCACATCGTGCGCCGACAATGCTGACCTGCGTGCTGATTCTCTGTCGCGCGGCAGTCACGAGGAGGTCGGTCGACCCGGCACGGCTTCTATCTCTGACAGCCTTTCCTCTGTGGGGGCAGCCCCGCTCCGCTATCCGCGTGGGCAGGTCGAGGCTCACACAGACAGCCAGCAATCCTTACGCTTGGACTCGGCTCAGACCCACCGTGTTTCTAGCGACGACCAGAGGCCGAGTGTTAAATACCAGCGTGTAGACCACGATAGAGCACCGTGGAGAATCCATCAAGTGTTTCAAAACATTGGCCAGGTGGGCGAGGCGAGCAAAGCTCATGTCCAGCCCCAGGCGGAAGTGGATGTTGGCACCAGTCCCGCCCCGAGCGGTTCAAACACAGACACAGGTCGAGATCCGTTCCAGAACATGCAGGGCACCGACCCACCTCCATCGATACCCAGAGCCACTCGATCCCCGAACCGTATTCGCATGGCTAGCGGTGGTCGCGCAGCAGGCCACAGAGCGATGCCTAGGATGTCATCCCGCGACGCAGCCAGTGAGCGCTCCAGGTTTGCTCAGCCAGTCAGCCAGAACGGCAGTTCTTACAGCATAACGCAGACCGACCAGCTGTGCGACACGGCCTGGGGACAGACAGTTGACCTGTCTCTGCCGAGACCATTCACCGCCCCGCGCGGCGCCAGACCCGCGACTGGCCAAGCTCTCAGTGAAGGAGCTTGGAGGGAGCTCTCCGCTTGGACCAGCGCGCGCCGACCTAGCACTGAGCAGCCGGGGAGCCGCAGGAAGAAAGCCAGGAGAAACCACAGCGCGCGGGCGTTTTGGAAACGGACCTTGGTAAACAAGATCACGCGCGTCCTTGACTCACGGTCTGACAGCGCCACTCAAACCAGGGCCGGACAGCCACACTTCACCTGGCGCTCTCACACTGGTCACCAACGTGTGGAACTGGCCAGCACAACTAGCGACACAGTCCCAGGTAGTCAAAGTGGTGCGTTTTGCAGAACGCCCGCTTCCCACGCGTTTCCCGTTAGCGTCCAGCAGGCCCGAGATTCCGAGCTGACCAGGCAAGTACCAATAGCGCCAGGATTGGCAAACACAGATCCGGAACTGACACAAGGTGACAGATTGCAAATGGATTTTTACAGACACGTGCCTCATGGAAATCAAGAAGAGAAAAAGCTAAAACGCCCACAATTTGAACTAGAACGAGAACAACAGCACCTTCAACAAGAAGAACAGCAGCAACAACGACAAAAACATCAACACGGCGAAATCAAAAGGAATCTCGTACCCCAGAGGCAACTTTCAGAAACTTCGGTACGAACGACAGACCAGCAGATGATGCATTGCCAGAATCACCAAAAGCAACACTTCCCTCAGCAGCACCAGCAGAAGTGGCCAGCAGTCCAGGGCCTTCCCAGAAACCAACAGCCGGGCGAGCTGCGGAGTGCCAATCGTTCCAGACCACAATCCAGACAACAGCGCCTCCACTCGCCTCGTGAGCGACACGGAGCGGCTGAGGAGGTGGCTAGTCCACCAGGCCCGAGCACAGCGCCAGACCAGACGGAGAGCCCCGGCTCTGAGCGAGACCAGGTCGATAACCTAGATCTTGAGAAGCATGTGAGGAACTGGGTCAACTCCACACACTAATCGATGGCCTGATTTATAATAATAATATAATAATAATAAATAATAATAATAATAATAATAATAATAATAATAATAATAATAATAATAAATTATTATTATTATTAATTTTTTTTTTTTTTTTTACTCTTCTTTTTCTTGTTCGTATTTTGGGTTTTATTAATTTATTTGTTAAGAAGTTTATAAAAAGTGATTTTGTGCAACAGGCACAATGCTTTCTAAATCTATGACATACGTTGGTAAAGGGTACAATCTCCTCAACTTCACGTTGTCTTGGGGTCTTAGGCCAATTGTTTTGTTTGACATAGAGAAAAGATGCGCAAGTTTGTTGGGTGTTTTTTTTTTCAGGGTAGAATATCAACTGAACTTTTCATTTAGTGATTTGCCATTGGTGTGACTTTGTGCAACAAGCATAAAGCATCATGGGAACCTATTACCATAAACATGTCTTTTAACGTGTGCTATATTTAGCACACAGCGGCAATCTGCACTTAACCAATTACCATGTAAAAAGACACTTACATTATTATGCCAGAGTTTTACAAAAAGTCCATTATTTACACTTGACCGGATTTCTTTGTATAGTGACGCATGTAGTAAAATGAAATAATGTGTTTTGAACTTAATACGCCTGTTAAGGACTAAAAGTTAGTTTACAAATTGTGTAAGTTGATAAACACCATGTTACCGATTGTATCATTCATGTTAAAACATGCATAAATTATAAAATAAAATGGATGAAATTTATACCAGGTACTCTTGGACAATCTGTGACAATAGTCCTTTTCTTTGCAAGCCCAGGTCAATAGATAGCCTACTACATCTTGATTCAATAAACAGATAACAATGGGTATCATCAATTACGCCAATCATACTATTAAAATCTGCCAAAGCATTTTTAATGTTATGTAACCACTGGAAATAAAAACATAAATTTGAAGCAATTTATTGTAATGAAGTGGGAAGCAAACTTTCTGTTTTGTGTGTTGCATCGCTGGAAAATTACAAATCTCTGGAGAAAGGAAAAGTCAACGTTATTTAAGTTAAAAAATCCTTGAAGTGTTGGCTTTTCCCTTGAACACAAAATATGACTTTGTTCCACCAGCACGTTCTAACAAAAGCTCTAGCCTTTGATCATGTATGTACATCATACATGTATTGTCTAAGGGTGGGGTCATTGGGGCAATTAAACTAACATATCCTTGGAACATCGAATGGAGTGTAGAACTTCTCAGGATCAGTCGTATCCTCCTCACACTCAGCCACTCAGAACTCTTGAAAGGTCATCACACCCCAGCCCTCGCTCACTTACTTCTATCATATTGTCGCTACAGACACTGTCAGTGTCTGCAATAACAGGGCCTTTTTCACTCACACCCATACCTGATTCTTGCAAAATGTTTCTCTTTGATAACAAAGAGGTGGTCGCGATGGACACGGAGACCGGTTTCCCGAGGTCGTGTTGCAAAAGATTCCAGGCGGCATGCAGGTTCCACTGCAGCAATCACAGCACCAGCACCAGCATTCAGACTCTAGTACTCAGACTCTAGCACTCAGACTCTAGCACAACTAAAGCAGTGGGCTGTGTCTATCATCTTCAAGCGTGGTTCCGCCACAGCAATCCCAGCACTAGCACTCAGACTCTAGCACTCAGACTCTAGCACTCAGACTCTAGTACAACTAAAGCAGTGGGCTGTGTCTATCATCTCCAAGCGTGGTTCCGCCACAGCAATCCCAGCACTCAGACTCTAGCACTCAGACTCTAGCACTCAGACTCTAGCACAACTAAAGCAGTAGGCTGTGTCTATCATCTTCAAGCGTGGTTCCGCCACAGCAATCCCAGCACTAGCACTCAGACTCTAGTACAACTAAAGCAGTAGGCTGTGTCTATCATCTTCAAGCGTGGTTCCGCCACAGCAATCCCAGCACTAGCACTCAGACTCTAGACTCTAGTACAACTAAAGCAGTGGGCTGTGTCTATCATCTCCAAGCGTGGTTCCGCCACAGCAATCCCAGCACTAGCACTAGCACTCAGACTCTAGCACAACTAAAGCAGTGGGCTGTGTCTATCATCTTCAAGCGTGGTTCCGCCACAGCAATCCCAGCACTAGCACTAGCACTCAGACTCTAGCACTCAGACTCTAGCACAACTAAAGCAGTGGGCTGTGTCTATCATCTCCAAGCGTGGTTCCGCCACAGCAATCCCAGCACTAGCACTCAGACTCTAGCACTCAGACTCTAGCACAACTAAAGCAGTAGGCTGTGTCTATCATCTTCAAGCGTGGTTCCGCCACAGCAATCCCAGCACTAGCACTCAGACTCTAGCACTCAGACTCTAGCACAACTAAAGCAGTGGGCTGTGTCTATCATCTTCAAGCGTGGTTCCGCCACAGCAATCCCAGCACTAGCACTCAGACTCTAGCACAACTAAAGCAGTAGGCTGTGTCTATCATCTTCAAGCGTGGTTCCGCCACAGCAATCCCAGCACTAGCACTCAGACTCTAGCACTCAGACTCTAGCACTCAGACTCTAGCACAACTAAAGCAGTGGGCTGTGTCTATCATCTTCAAGCGTGGTTCCGCCACAGCAATCCCAGCACTAGCACTCAGACTCTAGCACTCAGACTCTAGCACTCAGACTCTAGCACAACTAAAGCAGTGGGCTGTGTCTATCATCTTCAAGCGTGGTTCCGCAGCACACTAGCACTCAGACTCTAGCACTCAGACTCTAGCACAACTAAAGCAGGAGGCTGTGTCTATCATCTCCAAGCGTGGTTCCGCCACAGCAATCCCAGCACTAGCACTAGCACTCAGACTCTAGTACAACTAAAGCAGGAGGCTGTGTCTATCATCTTCAAGTTGGTAAAGCGCTATTGTAACCTATAAGTCTATCAGGAATTAGCCAGGTCTTTTTTTAGATAACACATTTATTAAAAAAAAAACAACTTGAAGAAATTTTTTTTGTTTTGTTTTATTACATATACATGTATTTCAATTATTGTCAATCTTACAGAAAGAAAAAAAAAACTTTGCAAAAAAGTTAAGAATGCATTGCCAATCACCATGATGCCAAATAATGAAGGAGGGCAAATGTCAACATATAGAAGGCATAACAAAACATTCAGAACGTCACTAAACACAGCCTTGTTGGATTGAGTCCCCATATTTAATTTTTTCATAACACGCACATGTGTAGAGAAAGGCAAATAAATCTGCAAAATATGGGTCACAGTGAAGATCGTGTGTACACGGAATTCTTTCATTCAGTTTTTGTAATTGTACAGAACATAAGCATTTACAGGATTGTGTTAATTTTTTAAGGCAAATGAATTATGTTCACTTAAAATAGTCATATAGTTTTATGAGATGTGAAATTATCAGGATGTGGTTATGTACGAGTTGCAATATCCCATAATTTGATACAGTTCCTTGAAGCCTTTACCATGGATGTGGAATAAACAGTCAGACAAGCAGAGGCTAAAATTACTACAGACAACAGCAAAGGCTCAAGAAGTTTTCTGCTAGCAGCTCTTGCCCTCATTGTTAGAAAAAAATAAAAACAAACTCGACCATTCAGTGACAAGTGGCCCCCTGTGTACATTTGTCAAGGAAAGGATGTTTCTCTACAATGTAGTGAGTCTCTAGTTTTGGACACAGCTCCACAGACAAAATGAAAGGCTTTAGGTGATAAAACTTTGACCCGACCAACACTTTAATATATTCCTGCATTTGAAGCAGAGTCCACTAAGCGCATGTTTGCACATGTTTGAAACTGAGAGGAAAAACAGATGAACATTGCACACACTGTGCCTTGCACCAGCAGTAAGCACACTCAGAACTCACGACGGGCAAGCGCAGTGTGTAACACAATCACAACTCATGTATTACTGTATTAGCCACACGAAAGGCTGAAGAAAAAAATCCACTTCAGATGGTTATGAATAATAACATATATTACAAGAGGAGCTTTCAAAGAGCTTACTGCCCAGTCTTGTTTCTGAACAATTGTCCCGTTCCCAAAGCATATTCCCATTCAATAAATTTTTCACAAACCCGCCGGCTTCTCTTGTGTCTCAACAATTGTTCTAAGTGTAATCCCATTCAATCATTCTTTCATAAATCCGCTGGCATCTTTTTTTTTGTGGGTTTCAGTTTATTGTGCATATTCCAAAGGGGCGTTGACTTTGATAAAATTCACATATTGTCACAAGAGCTCCGTCAAGTGGTAACATCTTACGCATAAAGGCCAAGCAAGACATTAACGTCAATAGACATCCATTTGCTGCACTGTGCCGTGACTTCTTTTTGAAAAATGAATACATACGTAGTAGGTTACACTGTGTACTGTAACAGGAGATAGATATTAAAATAGTAACGACAATTTGGAAAGCTTAAACACAAAAACTTGATTGAAAAGAGCTGCCAAAGCTAAATGATTCTTTCCTAACGTTCCAGTAGCGGCTAGATAGCTTGAAGTTTACGTCAGTCAACATGGAAAAAAGACACCTCAAGGAAAATAATATTTTTTTTTATTGTTCATGTTCATGTTAGGACCCAAGATACATTTCAATTTCAAAATGTAAGTCCAATCATTAAAATATTTTATCATGTTAATTATTATTGGTTTCACAAAGTAAATGAATATATGAAAAAAAGAAAGACGAGGAGACATATCCCGGACATGACGTAGGTTATTTAATTTAAGAAACAGTTTTGGAAGCAAACGACTAACGCATCACACATGTGGAAACATGTATTGGTTCAAATTTTTTTTAAAACAACTCACACACACACACACAAACTTAAAAATTTTAACCATGGGTCTGAAACGCTGAATTTCAAGGATGCATCAAATAAATTTTGATTGCAAGTAAATAAATTAAATTTCAATTCCTGGCTTGTTGCGTTCACTACGTTGACCATTGAACCATTTTAAGACGTTCAATCCATTTCTTTTCACAGGCTGTGGCCCTGGCATGAAACAAAGCCAAAGCGTCCTACACTGTATTTGGTTTGCTATTGCTTGCCTTGCTAGCAGTGACTCACGATCAATCAAAACCTGGTTCAGGTTCTCTTGGTAAAACAACAACGTCAACGTGCAACTCAAGGGAAAAAATGCGAAAAATAGGGATGAAAATTCAGCAAATATGCCACTTTCAACTATGGGTATTAAAGCTGTTTCAAAAGTTTCAATGAACTCCTATTATGCTATTGAAGTGGTATTGTGAGGCGAGAGGCACATCTCCGGACATACTCACATAGACCAATGTAACAATAATATTACATGTATCATGAAAAAGGAGAAATATTTTACACAATTTACTTCTCCACAGGATGTTTCCAACAACCATCACATCCATCGTGATTCTTCAGACACACACAATGTGACTAGAATAGTTACCTTGTCAAAACCTCTCTAAAATGGTAACATGAGAGAGAATCTTTCCTTAAACAAAGTTTGTACGCACTCTGATTGATTCTAAAGTGCTTAGCTAGAGAAAACTCTTAACACATTTAGAGTAGTTTTCCACTGTGAAACAAAATGGCGAAAGCAACTGATTCAAAGAAAAAAATAATGAAATCAATAACCTAAGATTTTTTGGATGGACAGTAAAATGTCTTCCATTTTTTCTTCCATAAAAACAAATATTTTAAAGTTGGCTACAACGGCTGATTTGGCATTGAGAAAATGTTCTAATCTCTCTCACTCTCTCTCATTCTCTCTCTCTCTCTCTCTCTCTCTCTCTCTCTCTCTCTCTCTCTCTCATTCTCTCTGTCTCTCTCTCTATCATTGTCTCTCTCTCTCCCTGCCTCTCTACTCTGCCTTCCTGTCGCCTTGTCTCTCTACGCTCACATCTCCACTCAGGGCAGCTTGTGTCTCATTGGCGGAAACTCGCTGTGCAGCACGTCCGCGTCTCGTGGCTATAGATCCAACTCGTTGCCCCCGACAGCGCCGTCTAGAGGGTCTTGATAAGGCATCGAATCTGGGGGGGGAAAGTAAACAGCCATATTTCTTTGAAATCGAACCACAGGCAACAACTAGATGCTCGAGTTGCTTCCAACTCGTTGCCCCCGACAGCGCCGTCTAGAGGGTCTTGATAAGGCATCGAATCTGGGGGGGAAAAGTAAACAGCCATATTTCTTTGAAATCGAACCACAGGCAACAACTAGATGCTCGAGTTGCTTCACTTTTATTACTAGATTAAACTGCTTTTACGCTTTTACGTTCTTACGTCTTTTAATGTTTTATCGTGACGTTTGGATGTGCTTCAGTGGACAAATTACATTCCCATATTGTTATTTCGTCTATCATCTGATCTAAGTCAATGAAATTAGCCTCATATAGTCATTACATCAATAAGATCATATAACTTATTAAAAATGCTATACAGTTCACTAAGTTATCCACGTATAAAATTAGAGATAAACTGAGGAAATCTTTTTAAGAGCTTCTAGCTATTTAACTTCAGTGCATATCCCAAGGTCACTTTTTTTTTTTTTTACCAGCAATAAAGCAGCCAAAAATAATTTCTTATTTCATCAAAAACAAATATAATATTTTAGAAAATCAAGTGCCGAAACTTAAAGATAGGCACCCTCCATGTTTCATAGCACAGACAATACTACTTGAAAAACACACATCTAGTGAAAATATAGAGGAATACAAATGATAAACCAAACAACACAAATCGCATGCAGTTTTTATTAGAAAAAAAATGAAGTGTGCTTGGCTACAGATACTTTTACTTCAGGCCATTGTATTTAATCTTGGTGAGCGGTGCCCAGTACTAAACATTCATGCTTGGATAATATTAGAGAAGATAATGACGGAGAACAAAGAATGGATGCCGGTGCTACTCAGCCATGCTTACATATATAATCTTAGAGAGTAGAACACAGATTAGTATGAGGAATATACAGCGACAAAATAAGTCTGCACATTTTTTTCTTTTTTATGAATTACCCTTATTAAAAGCAGACACAAGTAAAACACACACTCTATCCACGGTTATTTAATAATCGATAATAATTTTACAGGAGACACATCAAACATTGAAGGATTTGGCTAAGAGCTCTCTTCATGTATAGGCGTATTGTTATCATGAGCTGCCCTGTCACTACCGCTTGGTCTGCATGGGCAGGGGCAGGATTTGTTTCCCATACCTTTACCCTGATCCAGCAGGATTTGTTTCCCATACCTTTTCCCCCTGATCCAGCAGGATTTGTTTCCCATACCTTTCCCCCTGATCCAGCAGGATTTGTTTCCCACACCTTTTCCCCTGATCCAGCAGGATTTGTTTCCCATACCTTTACCCCTGATCCAGCAGGATTTATTGTCCATACCTTTCCCGCCATCCAGCAGGATTTGTTTCCCATACCTTTCCCCCTGATCCAGCAGGATTTATTGTCCATACCTTTCCCCCCATCCAGCAGGATTTATTGTCCTTACCTTTCCCCCCGATCCAGCACCCACTTGAGCCTGTGCACTTCCAATGGATGAACAATGAATACAATGGAACCTCACAAAACCAAGTTGGATGGTTTGAATTTCTCATGAACCGAATTTTTGCAACAGAATAGGTCATTTTTTCACCTTGGCTCTAAAAACAAAACTCATAATTCAAAGTGGTTTGATTCTCTTAATTTAATGTTCACACCACCAATAAGCATAAAGAAACACCTTGGCTCTAAAAACAAAACTCATAATTCAAAGTGGTTTGATTCTCTTAATTTAATGTTCACACCACCAATAAGCATAAAGAAAGTACTAGCTGTCAAGCAGAATGCAATGCTCATTGCTGCCTAAGACATAGTACAGTCAAACCTGTCTAAGACGACCACTGAAGATCCTGGGTCAAAGTAGTCGTCTTGGACAGATGGTCGTCTTGGACAGGTCAAAACTTTCCGTTCTGAGTTCCCAACCACAAAAATATGTTGTTGGTCGCAGGCTTAGACTGCCGTACGGCCCATTAAAAAGAAGAGGAAGAAGAAGAAGAAGGAAGAAGAAGAAGAAGAAGAAGAAGAAGAAGAAAGAAGAAGAAGAAGAAGAAGAAGAAGAATGCTCATTGCTGCCTAAGACATAACTTTGAAAGAAATAGAGTTAGTAGAATGTTGCTATAGAAAGAAAATAATAGGAAACTATCATAAACGCAGTTTAAAGCAAATGTCTACTGATATCATAAACGCAGTTTTCAGCAAATGTCTACTGATATCATAAACGCAGTTTAAAGCAAATGTTTGCTGATTTTAACACACTTGAGGTCCAGGTGTGTCCCTTTGTGTAATTGGAAGTTTCGATCAAACGCCAAGCAATTTGTATTATAACATTTTGATCCACTTTATGTACTTTCCAGTTGGTCTGTTTCTAAAAAGTATGGTTAGGTGACAAGTTTTGTGCGAAGGGCTTTGAAATAGATGGCAACTTTATTTTTCTAGTGACAATTGATACTTACAATATTGTCCTTTATCAAAGTTACTCCAATTGATAAAATGAGATGTCTGGTTTTAAGAAAAACGTTTTGCCAAATCTCAGAGGGAAGCCAGTATCAAGCCTTCAAATCAATAGGATCTTTAATGATTGAGCGCAAAGCTCACATTCCCTACGGCTGTTTGTCCAGAAACCTTTGAAGGCTAAAAGATAAAGATTAAAACCAGTATTTATCTTCAAAATATTAATTTGCTTACCATAGACTAGTTCTAACTTCCTAGCGAAGCTTTCCCTTTTTTTATCTCTCTCTCTGCTCTCTCTCTGTCTCTCTCTCTCTCTCTCTCTCTCTCTCTTTCTCTCTCTCTCTCTCTCTCTCTCTCTCTCTCTCTCTCTCTCTCTCTCTCTCTCTCTCTCTCTCTCTCTCTCTCTTTCTCTCTCATCAATGTAAACAAAATCGGGTTTTCCTAGTTCCATTTGTTATTTGCTGTTTTATGTTTTGCTATTAATAGACTTTTCTAGTGGCATAGGAAGAACTTGGAATCCAGTTTGAGAAAAACATTCTGGTCAAACTAATCAATAAACATTTATTAATCCCCACACCACAGCAGGTCCAGAACCAGATGAGAGAAACAACAATACGAGTAAAATAATGGAAGCATTCTCTACAGAGATTATTGAGGGCCATTAGAGATGTTGTGAAGCAACAAGCATAACAGCTTCCCTTATCTTTCAAACATCGGAAAGGTCTAGTTCCCATATTCATTTATGTCTTTATCGTTCTTTCTCTCAAATTTCTTCAAAGTTTGAAGCAAGAACCTCTTTAAAACGACAGTTTCTAATTGAAGTATGTGACTGGGATATCGACCTATCGACGTGTGATATGTTCAGATTTCCATGTGCTCTCGTATGGTTTTACCACTACCCTTACTAACCCCAAGTTAGTGATTACTGCCAGCAACCACAGGTTTAAATATTCTAAAGGAATAATCATTCATTTTTTTGCTTTTTTTTTGTGTTTTTTTTAGGATAAGGTAAAAAATCTTTAATGACCCTCTAATAGTAAGAAGAAAAAGAAGAAGACAATACTGAGAACTCAAGTCTACTCAAGTCTCTGGCATGCTGGCAAACTGCAAAAAAGTATCAATCTTAGCCCGTGGTCCTCTGACAGTCAGTGGGAAATAAAAATATGGCATGGTACCAAAAAACAGAGTTGGTTAGGGCCCCTACAAGCACGAAGAATGGTGACCACATTAGACGGAGTTAAGGCGGGGGCCATTGCTCATTACCTCCTTCGGCCATGATCTCATCCATCATGGTCAGGGGATCTAACTCTGCGTGTTCCGCGGGCACGTGCTGGGGGCCCCCACTCTGTTTTCCCTTCAACATCTGGGCGTAACTCGTTTGGGTGCTGTCCCCTGTTCTCCGGGCAAGCAGCTTACCTGAGGGGGAGCCCGCAGCGTCTCCGGAGGGCGCTACATGCGGCCGGGCCACACTGGCAGCGTACGACGGGGACACCGACTGCTCGTCCAGCTGCTGGGTCAAAGGTCGATCGCCTGCAACAGCTCCATCCTCAGAGGATGTGGCCTGATCTAAGGGCTGACCCTCCAGGCTGCAGTGGAAATACCCAGACAATATAGTCACGTTATTCACTAAATAGTGTATACAGTGGAAATACCCAGACAATATAGTCACGTTATTCACTAAATAGTGTACACAGTGGAAATACCCAGACAATATAGTCACGTTATTCACTAAATAGTGTATACAGTGGAAATACCCAGACAATATAGTCACGTTATTCACTAAATAGTGTACACAGTGGAAATACCCAGAAAATATAGTCACGTTATTCACTAAATAGTGTACACAGTGGAAATACCCAGACAATATAGTCACGTTATTCACTAAATAGTGTACACAGTGGAAATACCCAGACAATATAGTCACGTTATTCACTAAATAGTGTACACAGTGGAAATACCCAGAAAATATAGTCACGTTATTCACTAAATAGTGTACACAGTGGAAATACCCAGAAAATATAGTCACGTTATTCACTAAATAGTGTACACAGTGGAAATACCCAGAAAATATAGTCACGTTATTCACTAAATAGTGTACACAGTGGAAATACCCAGAAAATATAGTCACGTTATTCACTAAATAATGTATACAGTGGAAATACCCAGAAAATATAGTCACGTTATTCACTAAATGGTGTATACAGTGGAAATACTCGCAGAATATATATTCACTAGGCAGCATCTACAGTAGAAATGACCATAAAGTATATCCACTACACATCCCTAAAAAATATACTCACTAAACAGCGTCTACAGTGGAATATACTTACTGAACATATGTACAGGAAGAGAACACATCACTGTAGTGAACTCACAGATCAGTCTATTGGTTTAACCATTAGTGAACTCACAGATGGGTCTATTGGTTTAACCATTAGTGAACTCACAAATGGATCTATTGGTTTAACCATAAGTGAACTCACAGATGGGTATATTGGTTTAACCATTAGTGAACTCACAGATGGGTCTATTGGTTTAACCATTAGTGAACTCACAGATGGATCTATTGGTTTAACCATTAGTGGACTCACAGATGGATCTATTGGTTTAACCATTAGTGAACTCACAGATGGGCCTATTGGTTTAACCATAAGTGAACTCACAGATGGATCTATTGGTTTAACCATTAGTGAACTCACAGACGGATCTATTGGTTTAACCATTAGTGACTCTGGTTTAATCATTAGTGAACTCACAGATGGGTATATTAGTTTAACCATTAGTGAACTCACAGTTGGGTATATTGGTTTAACCATTAGTGAACTCACAGATGGGTCTATTGGTTTAACCATTTGTGAACTCACAGATGGGTCTTAAGGAGAGTGCACTCCCCTCCCTCATTGCTGTCGATGTTGTAGATGTATAGCTAGGTGAACTAGGTCAAAGTTCACGCGGCCGCGGCTGGTGGTAGGGTGAAAACTAAATGAGCGCTAGCAAACAGCCGTGATGGGTCTAAAATTTATATTGGTTTAACCATTAGTGAACTCACAGAAGGATCTTTCGGATTTCTATTGGTTTAACCATCAGTGAACTCACAGATGGGTCTAAAATTTCTATTGGTTTAACCATTAGTGAACTCACAGATGGATCTTTCAACCATTAGTGAACTCACAGATGGATCTTTCAGATTTCTATTTGAACTCACAGATGGGTCTAAAATTTCTATTGGTTTAACCATTAGTGAACTCACAGATGGGTCTAAAATTTCTATTGGTTTAACCATTAGTGAACTCACAGATGGGTCTAAAATTTCTATTGGTTTAACCATTAGTGAACTCACAGATGGGTCTTTAAGATTTCTATTGGTTTAACCATTAGTGAACTCACAGATGGGTCTAAAATTTCTATTGGTTTAACCATTAGTGAACTCACAGATGGGTCTATTGGTTTAACCATTAGTGAACTCACAGATGGGTCTATTGGTTTAACCATTAGTGAACTCACAGATGGGTCTATTGGTTTAACCATTAGTGTGACTATTGGTTTAACCATTAGTGAACTCACAGATGGGTCTATTGGTTTAACCATTAGTGAACTCACAGATGGGTCTATTGGTTTAACCATTAGTGAACTCACAGATGGGTCTATTGGTTTAACCATTAGTGAACTCACAGATGGGTCTTTAGGAGAGTGCACTCCCCTCCCTCATTGCTGTCGATGTTGTAGATGTAGAGATGACCTTCATGCGTCGCCACCAGCAAACGAAGAGTCTTCTGTAACCTGCAGGAAGAGGGAGAAGATCAATTCGTCCACATCTCTCAGCAATATTGGGACATAATAGAAACCATTGCCAGTTCCAGATGTTATCAGACGGTTAAAAGATCTTCTCAAAAGCTGTGAAATTGTGGTTTTACTATAAGCAGAGCTGAGGATGCCCTCAACAGAAAAAAAGGCTGAAATCTTACAAAAAGGAGGAAAAATGTTTTGAAACATTAAAAAATTGTTTTGAAATATGAAATAAAAAGGACGAACTATATTTTAAAAAAGGAGAATTTAAGCTTAGAGGAGGAGAATTCTCAGCCCTGATAAGGAAGAAAGAAATATGAAAACAAAAAAAACAAAAACAGTTCTCAATGTGGTAACAACTGATGGATTAAAAATGAAAATCACCAAATGAGACACGTTTTCAGTAACTTCAAAACTTCCCACATGTGAAAAGACCTATGTTCATTTTTCTTGCAAGAAATTTATCCAATAAAGCCCTTTCCTTAAAAGATGATTTCATTGGGACAGTGAACCAGGAATTATAACATTTGAATTGTATTCGCAAGCAAAGAAATTTACAACGTTTGTGCTGAAAGGCTGCACATAAAATCTAAAGTAAACAAAAAATGTCATATTTCAGAGAAATTTATCAACTCTGTTGATGTAAATCATTATCTGCAGCTAACAAGTCAGAGTGTTTTCTACTCTTTTTTTTCCAAATCTGGTTCAGATTGAAAGTTCTAACATATACTTCAATGTGTGCAACTCCCCTCTCACTTCTTTCATCAAAAGTAAAGAGAACTTGATAATCTTCAACAAGTCGCATCGTTTTCTCCCCACTTACAGTAGCACATTTCAGAAAATAATTGGAAGGCGAAGGATAAAAATAATCAAAAAGCAATATAGATATTTGGTGTTACAACAAGGTATGCTCTTTGATTATCTTATGAAATACCATGTTACAAGACATGTTTATCTTTCTAAAGCATCATTTTTTCGTGAGTTCAGGATACAAGCTTAAAAAAAAAAACACACAAAAAACAACAACAGTATAATTATGTGCTACTTGAGCAAAGTATTGTTGTGCTAAAAATATTTAACAATACAATAATCAACACAACCCAACCTCAAATATCGCAACAAGAAACTCACATTTCCTGTGACTTATCACATTGTGAAAAGTCATATGAGGGAATACTGAAAAATGCCAGCAGCGATTATGTTTCAAGTTCAGTTATGGTGATATAAACACTTTTGCATCACAAAAAGTCAAAAAAGACAAAAAGAAGCATTACATTCATAAAATACTTTAAATCTCAAAACAGTTATTTTGCTCAAGTGTACTTTTTTTTCTCTCTCAACAACAACTTTTCCCCCACTCTTTTTCTTTTTGTGTGTGCTCTCTTATCTCAAAGACCTATCTAAAACAAAAACAAATTATGAATTATTTATTATCTTCAGGCCTTAAATCCGAAGTTTAATATCCTCCCGTTTAACACTTTGCACCTACCAGTCCAATGTAACTGTAATTTCAATTTCTTCCTATTTAACACTCTGCACCTATCAGTCCAATGTAACTGTAATTTCAATTTCTTCCTATTTAACACTCTGCACCTACCAGTCCAATGTAACTGTAATTTCAATTTCTTCCTATTTAACACTCTGCACCTACCAGTCCAATGTAACTGTAATTTCAATTTCTTCCTATTTAACACTCTGCACCTATCAGTCCAATGTAACTGTAATTTCAATTTCTTCCTATTTAAAACTATTGAGCAAGGGATTAAAGTCGACTCTATTTTTACTTTACTCAACAATCCAACTTGCCCGGTACCCATTTCCATTTCTGATACAAAATCAAGTGTTAACTTTCATCTATTTTACTTTATTGTATATCTTTTTTTATCTCTTAAATGTCTTATTGTGTAGGAATACATCGTTATATTATCTGAAGAAGACATTACAGGGTCGAAAGCTTACGTTTGTGTACCATTTTGTATTCTTAGAGCTGCACTATACCTATTTTAACATTTTTTTTGTGCCTTGCATAGGAACATGAGGCACCTTGACTGCTTGTTCAGTGAAACTAGATGGCCACCAAAAACACTCGTCTGTAGCCGTACTTGTAAGAGTTATCGCGACATTCATCAATGCACAGTTGCCTTGTTAATGACACATCAAATAGATCTATTGAACGCAACCCGGAAAAGTAAATAGCTTCGGATGCCCATAAGAAAATGTAATTATGAATACACGTTTAAATAACTAAAAAAAAATAATACTAGTCTTATAGTATTGTATGGGTAATTTTAACATCAATAGCTCTTGGCCAATGTAACAACCCAAATTTTCTTTACTAAGTTACTATATGTACCAAGTATTTCTGAGAAGCTGGCAAGTGGTCTTGTGAAATCTCTATAGGCCGGCATACTCATTCCTTGTCTTATCCTTTGCACTGTAATTTCTTCTCTGGCCCGTATTTGGTATTAGGTGAAAAAAAATTGTATCCCTTTTCTAAAAATATATATCTTCTTGTTTTAGTCTGCCCCAGATGTAGGTTGCGCACAAAGCAGGAGAGATTATTTCACTAGGCAAGACTTACGGGGCAATGGTGCACACACTTCTCAAGCCTGCGTGTGGCAAACGAGCCGTAGCGAAGGACCGCCCCTGGTTCATGACGTCCGATATCCCTGCGGGTAAGTAGCTTGCTGACGATTTGAACGTGCTGTTCAAGATGCCCATCCACGAGCTGTCCTCTGCCGGTCTGGGGGGAGAAACAAACAAAACAAAACTGTAGAAAACCTGCACAAACTGACAAGGATAAATATTTCACCATCTTTACCCACTTTTCAATTTCGAGTTTACCAAGCATGCAGGCACATGAACATACAGAGTTTAAGGTACTAAATTTGCCGTCTTATTATAACCCCGGAAAAAACAACGTGTACACATGATAAAGAAGATCGCATATATACGTTTTTTTTCATAAGTTGGCACAAATGTTCTTCACTAAGATTTGGATGTTACTTTGAACCTAACAGATGTAGCATTTGTTCCAACCTCAAAGTATTTATTAGCCTTCAAAAACTGTCCCAAACAATACAGGATCTAATTGTTCTGAAAGTTTGTTAGTATTACAATAAACTGTAAATCGATGATGCAAGGATAAATAAGATCAAAGTATACCAGATTGGCAAGGTTGCGCACTGGATCAAAAAAAAAATTGTCCACGGCAACCAACAGCGCCCTCTATAAAATTACGCGGAAAATGCAACCTGTGGTTCCAGCTGATACTATTGTTTACTGTTGCGTTGGTATTGGAGTTTCGTTTTTAACTTCCAGATCTAAACAAACAAAGCTAACTTTAAAAAAAAAAAAAAAGTTGAGAAAAAAAGAAGCAAAGGCGAATATTGCGTTCCAATTGATTTCCCTTAATCTAGACAACACAATCCTGAATCATGACCTTTTAGATTCCCATTAAATCCGAAGAGGTTAATTTCGTTCTTAGTCTAGATCTAGAATCTAGATACATGTAGGGTAGTAGCTTAGACCAATAATCAAGATCTACATTCTACAATGTATACCCCTTCAGGAACTAATTAAAAAAAAATTTATAGTTCTATCTAATTCTATCTTAATTCATACTTAGAAACAATAGATTATTCGGCTGGATGTATAGATTAAGATATTTCTATTTAGAACCAGGTTTAAAAGGCCAGTTGGGATTAAAGAAAAAATCAACCTCTTTAACTGTTTCTAAATGTATTGTTTTATGAATTTTAGTAGATGTAATAATATGCATTAGAATCATTTTAGGCTTCTGACGGTAAAACCTGTGTAGATGTATAGGCCTGGCTTACTGGGCTATGACAATGAGGTAGATACACACACAACAGAGAACAAAAACAAACGTGGACCTAAATCTACATTTACATTTGATGTTTTGTTAATGAAATTATATAGTAATAAGCCATAACTAAGAAAACAGCAACCAAATGAAAAAAAAGTGTGGGCCCTGTTCATCATGTGCTGTGAGATGTCGCCTATGTTTTTATTGTTTTTTTTTTTTTAAATAAGTGCGCGTTTTGAAGTCTTTTAAATGCTGTAGTTACGAGCGATGGCTCATAAAGTGACATCGGTTGGATCTCCTGAAAGATCCTGCTAAAAGAACTCCTCAGCAGCTTCACAGTTCACTACGTTTCCCATTTAAATAGATGGCTGACTTTTGGAACTATCAAAAGGCCTAAAATGCATTGTCTATCAAAAGAATGTGACTATGTCTATGGCATCGCAAGAGCCTTCGGTGCCATAATGATATTGGTTTTACATTTGTCCCTCCAAAAAAAGAAAAAGTTACCGACAACAAAAGACGTCTAACTCTAACCCTAACCCAACCCCAACACTAACCCTAACCCCAACCTTAACTCTAGGTGCAGAAATTGTATACTTCATCACGGTAGAAAATGCAAAGATCGGTAACCCCAAAACTACCTTACTTTGCTCTGAAGTTTCTCAGCTTGTAATGGATTAAATTAAATAAAATTTATACTGATGTGGAAAAAAATATCTCTTTTATATTGTGTCAAATCTATGTGAAAGTTTTTATTATTATCAGGTTTTCGAGGGTTGTCGATCAATCGCGCGTAGATCTACACTTTTCGTCCTCGTGCTGGTCTTACAATTTTGTCTATCTCTCGACCGGCAGTGGTCGTATAAAAATAGATCATACATCATTGGAAAGGGCATGAACTCTTCTTTATTTTGATGTGGGGCTTGCTGAGGTGCAAACAGCTGATCATGGGAAAAAGTTTGAGTGAAGCGTTTCTGACGCAGTTTTTTAGGGAAATCAACCGCTTATGGAGTAGCTTTTTTGAAGAGCCTCAGATCAAGAGAAGGCTTCTTGTCTTCAGTTTTTAAAAACATATGATATGTCAAAATTGATCAGGTGGCAAAGAAGTTATAGACAAAATAGCAACCAAATGGAAGCGGTATAATAAATAATGAAGGCTGAAGAGTTGTGAGTGGCTGGCCCGTACTTGACCAGCCACCTACGGCCCAGTCTGGGTCCTGTACACCAATATTATTAACATAATGATGACGCTCCACATCTAACTTCATCGCACAGCTTGCAGAATTTAAAAGGTTAGGAAATTTAAAATTATATTTGATGTAGCTAGCAATGCTTCTAAAAAACAAATAAAATTATTCAATAACGCAATTGTTCATCACAGCCGAGAACTTACACAGGCAAACTATGGTTCTTTTACTTCCCAATAACAAAATAGCACTGCATACAGCTTTCACCAGTGAGAAAACCTATGAAGAATACAACCCAGCAAGGGGAGCTTACTTCAGTCGACTGACTGACTCGAGGACAGACAGGTCTAGAGCTTGTTAGGGCGACTGACTGACTCGAGGACAGACAGGAGGTCTAGAGCTTGTTAGGGGCTGCTGACTGTTACACGTTGTTTGAGTAACTGTATCACTATCGGATACAAACAAACGCTAGGCAGTACAACTAATAGAACATACTTTTCTTTGGACTCCTCCAGCAGCTTGAAAATGTGCACGGTCTCCGTGTTGCTGCACGTGCACAGGAAGAGCGAGTCCACGCTGAAGGCCAGGCACTGGATGTCCGCACATCTGGCGGGAGAGAAAGCACAGTAACCTCCATTTTTCTATCTACAACCATGGTGTTTGGATAAGCCTTACTCTAAAATAAACCTGTATGTCCGCACATCTGGCGGGAGGGAAAGCACAGTTACCTCCATTTTTCTATCTGCAACAAAAATACAACCATGGTGTTTGGATGTCCATTTTTCTATGTACAACCATGGTGTTTGGATAAGCCTTACTCTAAAAACTATTGCGATTATGGATGCTCCAGCGTTAGAAGAACCAACCTTTTCAAACCTCTGCGAAACTCAAACAATTTTGCACCATCTGGAAGACTGAATACTCTTATCACCGTCCCCTGTTGGAAAAATAAACAGAAATGTATACTAGACTTCATATCATCTTTAATGAACACGAGCTAATATAAACCAAAATCATAGAGGTCTGTACACTTGCCTCAATTCATTTCCTCAAGATAATAAGAAAACATATTACTTGATTTATTTCTCAAAGGGACATTTCCAAGAATCTGGTTCTTTTCTTTTTTTTTTTTTTCATTTTAGAAATCTGACAATGTCAATTTCCTGCACTTTGATATCAGCTGTATTTACTATACTCCTTTATACTGTTTAATTTGCTAAACAAGGTGCAATTTTTAAAGCTGTGAAGTCATAGAGATATGAGATAAAGAGATATTGGTTTAAAAAAATAAAGAAAGAAAAGAAATATAGCCTGTTTCTTCATGGTGTGTATTTTAAAACATTTTGCAAAAGTAAAAAGACAGATAACATTTCTTTGGTTATCGGAAAAATACTGCTTTGCTGGAGGCCAAAAGAAAAAATATCTAATCCAGGAAAGATAAACAAACAACTAATATGAAGAAAAGAAACAAGTATATACACTTTTTTTTAATCATCCTCACAATTCTTAACTGAAGAACCTGACAAAAACACCTTAGCCCTTCAAGTTAAAACTAACTTTTTTTTTTTTAAATGATTTTAAGGAGGAAAGAAATTCCCTGAGTTTTGTAGTGTTGCAAACCAAACCTTTTCCGAAGCTGTCGCCAAGCGAGTTCCGTGCGGGTTGAATGCTACAGCTGCCAGAGGGTTGTCGTGGGCTGAAATGTTAATCACTGCCCTCTGAAAAGTAAGCAATAAAATAACACATAACTTTTTCTATATCCAGTTATTGGTTAAACATGTGCAGAGTCGAGCAGGGCTTCTCCTCATCTATTGAGAAAAGTTGATCTGTTCCAGAACTCTGTACACGCTGCTAAGAAATTAATATGTGAGTCTTAATTATTGGTTAAACATGTGCAGAGTGGAGCAGGGCTTCTCCTCATCCATTGAGAAAAGTTGATCTGTTCCAGAACTCTGTACACGCTGCTAAGAAAATAATATGTGAGTCTTACTCGTAATCAGTGAATCACTCGAATCAGAATTTATTTTTCACTGTAGCTTCTATTTCCTTTGCACGCCCAAGTTCGTTCTTATTCATTCCTCATGGCCATACCGGCTGTTGTTTGATTATCAAGGTCTAGATTGAAGATTCTAAAACCTAGAAGATTAGTCGTGTTGTATCAAGTGAAAGAATAGTACTTTACTAAAGTCTGGATCTAGACCGATAGATCTAAATACAATGTACATGTAACTAGCTTTCGACCTAGACATAGAACCTAGTGTGAATTTGAATGGACGCAAGGCGATCAACGATCTATTAGAGTCTAGAGGTCTACTGGGGCGTGATCAGCCCGTGCCCTGTGTGCCCTGCACCCCACTCAGCCCACTGCGTTCTGAATTCTGGTCACAATGAAAGGGCCAGGCCGGTGCAACAGACTTTTCGTTCCATTTTAAAAATCTGAAGTCGGACAGATTCTACTTTGATTCTTTTGAAAGTTTGCACAATGACATACTACTAGATGCAAGAATATGCTGTGGTGTAGTAGTTATACAATCTTAAATAATCTATAACACTCTAAATACATGCACTTTACTTATTTACAGAACTATGTAATCTTGCTTTGTGCAGTAATATAGGAGAGGAACATGTTTGTATGAACACCGGATGCATTGGCCAACCCACAGAAACGCGTGTGTCGAGGTCCCGGCAGCCTGTGGCCCGTTATTTCAAGCCTCGTGCACTGTGTGCATACCCCGCACCAAGGTGCCAATCATGTAGGTCTACTCGCTCGGCCCGGGCTTAGTTTCAGCGTATTTTCTCGACCATTTGGGTTATAAATCGCGATTAAAAAAGGTAAACAGTACATGTAAACACTGAGATCATTTGTTCAGGTTTGCCTACAACAGTGGCGGGTAAAACTATCGTCATATCGATAAATACATCATAACTTTGGGAAATCAGAGAGGAATACAAAATAAACGTAACACTATCGATAATTTAATAATAATCATATCGCCATTTTGTTTATGCCCGTTACTGACGGTTGTCGGTAAGGCAACAGTACGGCTCAGTGTTATAGATCTACAATAAAACGAAGAGCCAGACGTTCAACTAGCCAAACCGCGGGGCTACAGTCGTGGAATTATAAACTCGCACATTTCCGCGGATTACAAAATCCATTGAAAACTCAGGAGGAAAGGAGGAAAAAGTGCAGAAAGGCGGAAAATACCGAGGAAAGGAGGAAATTCCCCCCTTTGAACGCAATAACGAGGATCTCCTCGGATCCACGGAAAACCATCACTGCTTAATCCTAAGCTTCCTGAAGAATTGAACCCACTTATACTTAATAAAGTACAAAGGCTGGCCTCTTATAAGAGTAACTAGCTTTTCATTGACTGGCTAGCTGGTCCACACAAATCTAGTAATCCTATTTTGTATCTTTGCTGGAAGTATATTTTTTTTCTATCCAATTGATTTAATCTCTACCATTTTAATAGAAAAACCCACAACATATACCATTATGAAAATATTTGTGAAAAATTTCTTTTTTTTTCTTTCTAACTAGTGATTTGACTAATCAGGATGAAAACTGTAGCAACAGCATTAAGATAAAAGATTATGCACCTTTATTTACAACGGAAGTAAAAACAAATAATATAGTCACCATTTTTGCATTTTTTTTAAGTTAATGTTCGATGCAAATTAACATTTATTTAATACCTTATACAGTTTTTTAAAATTTCAAACAATTACCCTGATAATGCATCGCAGTATAGCTGCTTTGAAGATAAATCCCAATTCCTAATTTGCCATCCCTGAACAATGGATTAAATATTAAACGTTTGCTGTAACAAAAAAAGAAGTAATCAACAGTGTTCAGAACTGTAATGGATCCTGTTTCAGCCTTCTCCTCACCAGAGTGATTGTGTCGAATATCTGAACCTCCCCGGCTTGGATGCTGCCAGGGTACGCCAGGTACGCATGCTCATTGTGAGGCGACAGGGCGCAGATTCCTTTTGGATTCGACGGAGTATCACGAATGGTGTGCAGCACTTTCATGTCTCGGATGTTGTGAATGTAGAGGCTCTCTTCAAGACACACAACCAGACGCTGGAACAGAAGCAGTCCTTCTTTTGTAATGAAATCAAACATACAAGAAAGTGCGAGTAAACATGGAATGGATATTCTTTGATACAAAGGGTAGTGTTTCCTTACTGATATTCAAATGTTTTCCCACTCACATCCAATCAGTTCTTACACTCCTACAGAATCAGTAAAATCCTAACATTAAATCCATTTGAATCAGTGATGATGGTGACAAAAAGTGAAAAAGGAGGAAAATTTTTCGCAGTACACCCAAAAAGCTATTTTTAGTAACATACCGTTACCAATTTAAAGTCAATTCGCATGTACGTAAGCACTGAAAGACTTTAAATGAAAGACAAAAGTCTACAGTTTGCAATCCTGCAACAGTTTTTATTCTATCTTTAGTGGGTTTCAAAGATATAGGAATGCTGGCAAACACCTAAAAATACTGCAGTTTCATGGGGATTGCTGGCTAAATACTGTGATTCCTTTGAGTTGTAGGATTATAATAAACAGTCTAAAGCTAGCTATAGTTCTATTTATACTTACATTATAAATTTAAAAGCCAACTATTCGAGTATCCCCATGCTAACATCTCCTATTCTTGATTTTAGTTTCACACATA
>RQTK01000478.1:271089-298312 GCA_003991915.1 Elysia chlorotica
ATTATTATTAAAATTATTATTATTATTATTATTATTATTATTATTATTATTATTATTATTATTATTATTATTATTATTATTATAGCGCGTACATGTATAGTAAACTTTGTACAAAATATTTTCGACGTCGTAAAAATGATCAAGTGATGAAGATGATTTATATACAATAAAAAAGTATTATTGTTATCCTTAATACAGGCCTAATGAAACGAAAAGCTTCATCTGTGCAACTACAAAATCCTTGATGATAACAAAACCAACAGAACCCGTCCTTTCACTTTCAACTGTGAGGGGCTGTAACTCTTATTCCTAGAAATCTCCAATCTAACAACAGAAACTGATTATAGGGATGTAGGGCCGACAAAACAACGAGCTGCAAGCAAACGAAGAAGTAGCCAACTCAGTACCAACTCAAATGCAGAATGGCTTGTATTAACAATGAAAAATCTGTAGTTACATCAGGCCTTATTCAGAACTGCACCACTTAACGTATAGCCAGATTACTATTTTATTCTAGATCTAGATTGTAGCTAGACTAACAAAGCCAGTGGGGACCTGATCTTTATGAGATCTTTAGAATTCAAATCTTAAATCTAGATCTAGATTTAGATTAGTTTAAATCTCGATCTCTCAAAATATTGGAATATAACCTAGATTTAGAATCCACAGGCTTTTTTGGCTTCGTCCTCTATCTATTATTGCACATCTTTTAGAAAAGATTGTTCTAGTCGCTGAGTCTGAGAGTAAAGTTCTAGAAAAGGAAAGTTCTAGAATCCTCTTTGGTTAATACTAGGTCTGGATTTAGACCTAAGTTTGGGAATTCCCAATTCTAGATAACTAGCCTACACTTATATTTGTCATTATATTTTTTAATTGAATGATATGTAGCATTTTTTCTAGAAATTAGTGGCAACAATTTGATCAAGAAAATTAAAAAAACTTAGAATTACATATCTTAGACTAAGTTAGAGTTAGAATCAAGTCTAGATCTCTTCAACCATTTATTATTTTATAATATAGTCTAGTAAATGGTTTAAAAAGTAAATTCCCTTCTTGAATATTATCTATATATGAATTTTTTACATAATTATGATTTATCAATTTACCAACTTTATGATTGTCTCACTGGCTAATTGTGGCAGTGCTGGACTTTTAAAATTGTCGCAGGGAGGGGCTCACTCCCTCACTCTCTGTAAATTATTGTCATATGGTGTAATTTTTAGCAAACTTCAAAGCTCTTTTTTTTTCATGTCATTTGAGGGAACTAGAGGTTTATTGTTTCACACTGGTTGAATAAAATGAAAGTCAAATATTAACTATAATGTTGACTTGGAGGGCATTTTTTAAAAGCTAAGATTTCATGAGTCTTTCCTTGTCTTAAAGCAAACTTACAAATAAGGTCTGTATATTCTAGACCCAGAAGAACACCTGCTTGAATGCTCATAAAGGCAGATGGACTGGTCGCTATTATATTCTCAATGAACTGTGCAAATTGTTGAACTGTCTTGGCATTAAACAAAGTCACAGATTGGACATGTCGGCTGTGTTAGCCTGGGGTAAATCCAGTGAAGGAGCTCTGGGTCTTGGAGGCTCTGAACGAGTGATCGTCACCTGCCCACATCAAGTGCCCGGTTTAGAAGGCAGGGATGTGCGGCACATCAACTGTGGAGAAAAACACACACTGGTTTGTTTACGAGATGGATCTGTACTCAGCTGTGGTGCGAATGACTTCAACCAGTGCGGACGAGACATTAACCTTCACAACTTTGGTGATTAACATATTTCTTCCCGTCTCTTTTAAAATAGATGATAAACATGATGTATTAGAATTATCAGGGGAAAAAATCAAAAAGCTTTAGCTCTATATACTCTCCATTGTTTTGATTAACCAACACCATCTCAGGCTGTTACTATTGTCTTTTGTCACGCTGTATTCAGGAAGGGTGGAACAGGGCTTGAAGTCTCAGAAAGTGGTGCAAGTCTGCACGGGAGCATCCCACAGTGTTGTTTTGACGCAGGCCCACGAAGTCATGACCTGGGGCAGAAATGAGAAAGGTCAGCTGGGCAGAGAAGACGTTTCAGAGCAGGCCAGCGGGGAACCCAAGTAAGTCTCTTCTGTTTCAGCCATATTGTCTTCCTAACTTGAAAAACCTTATTCAGAATCCAAATATCAAAGTAGATTGGGATTACTCTGTGGAGCCGCTCTCAAACCATCTTCCAGTAAACATATGATATTCTGCCCCTCTCATTCACAGCATTCTCATCTGATGCAGTTCCATTTCTACATCTCAGGTATGGTCTTTTACTTCCTCTTCAATTTTTGTTTAAAGATCAAACTAAATCTTGATGTTTTCCATCAATGTTCCCTGACATTCTTTTCATATGGTCGGCCCATATATGCGTCAATTTTTTATCTTGTGTATGATGGTCTCAATTTGTGTCTACTGTCTAATCTATGTGTAACTTTGGTTGTGTGGTCAAGCAAGGATGTGTACACCCATTATCATTTGAGTTTCAGAGAATGCCTTGTTTGTGCAGCCATGTAATCGAGACAGGATGTGTGTATCCATCAGTCTTGTCTTTATTTTAGGACTTGTTTTTCTGTCAATCACAATGTGCCTCCACTTTCAAAGAGCCTTCCATCCGAGTCCAATTTGTTTACAAGTTTTAACATCTATGTCATCTGTTTGGGTATTGGTTTTGCCCTGATAGATGCATTCATCAACAACCTCAATCATTTTTCCTTTGATGAGATTTGGCTTTTTTACTGTTGATAATTCAGAATATTAGTTTTATTCATAGCAAAGGTTCAGTTGTGGCAACAACAAGGGTAGCTTATATCGATTTCATTCACCGGTCTTCATATCATTCACGATAAGAAATTCCAAGTTGAAACACAGGATCATCTTCACCTCTACTAGGTCAGGTGTCTTGCTTCATCATAGGATATGATGTTTTAGTTTTCATATAGCTTGACCCATTGAACAGCGCAAATTTTCACAAATAAGAAATAGCCCATAGCTATTGTCTTTTTAAAAAATTTTTTATTGTATCCTCCATTTTTAACTGGGAATCATCACAATAATAAAATACCTATTTTATATTTTTTCCAGGCATGCTTTAACTTGTAAAACTATAAATGGTTAATAGATGCTAATATATACAACTAACATGGTAAAATAAGACTTCATATAATTAAGGAATTGGTGTGACATTATGCAAAGTTTGATGTAATCAAAAAGCAGAGAAATCAAAGTTAGTGCCTGTCTTTAAGACATGTTGATAAAGTTTTAATGAAAGATCAGTTTAACATTTACGCTGTGACAAAAAATTGTATGAATAGCGACATGAAGCTTTGCCACATAACCTTTTCTGTAATAATCTGAAATTTTTTTTTCTCTTTCTGCAGACTTGTGAAAACATTAGCCATTGGTTGCCACAGTGTAATTCAAGTTGCGTGTGGTTCTGACCACACGTTGGTCCTTACAAATGGTGAGTTTTACTGTCCAACTTAATTCAGCCGCTTGGTTTCTATTCAGTCTGAGAACAATTCTGTATGATTTTTTGTATACTTAGTTTTTTGTTCGGGAATATTTTTACCAGCCATTGTTGTATTTGCTAAAGTATAATTTTAAAAAGAGCGAAATAAAATTCTTTGTTATTAATTAACTCATTTTATAGACTAATGAAGTAAATGTTGTTTTTTTTAATTTGTATGATATAAACTGTTTTGATGTTGAATTACTCTTATATTCGAGCGCTAACATTATAGCAGATCCTTCTCCAAGGACTGTTTTATTCTTTTATTTCCAGCCGGTTTGGTGGGTGCATGGGGCTCAAACTCTTATGGACAACTCGGCATCGGTCGATCAGTCCCACACAGCAAGCTCCCAGAGTTCATCACCTGCCTGAAAGGCATCCCCCTAGCTCAGGTGGCGGCTGGCGGCAACCACAGCTTTGCGCTGTCCAAATCAGGAGCCATCTATGGATGGGGACGCAACACGTAAGACTGCTTATTTTGAACTTCCATAATGTTACTTAGGACTTCTTGTTTTGAACTTCCATAATGTTATAAGGAACTATCTTCTTCAATTTGTGCAAAGAACTTATTCATATTTCTGACAAACTACTAGGAAAGACAAAAACCTTTATTTTTCTAAGAACATCGAAAGACCTGCACTCTACATCATTTCTTAATTTCTTCACCTAAAAAAGCCCCCCTTTTGTCGGTGAACGTTTATCTAGTTTTGAAATTGTGTCAGAAGAGGAAGTGAAAGGTATCCTTATGAAGTGCTCTGTGAAAACCTGTGAGTTAGATCCTGTGCCATCAACCCTTCTATAAGATGCTTATGATAGTTTTCTTTCCTATGTTACAGCCTTTATCAATTTATCTCTTCAATCGGGCACTGTCTCTGATACTTTTAAAGAGGCTATTGTGAGACCTTTGCTAACAAATTCTGGGCTAGATAATAATAATAATAATATTTATTTATAGAGCGCTTTCCCTACAAAAAGCTCAAAGCGCTTAACAGCAATTTTAAACATACTCACAAAAGTGTTAAAAAGAAACATTTACACACACAATTCCCTAAAATGACTTTTTTTTTTTTTAAAGCAAAAGATTGCATAGAAATTGCATAGAAATATAATAAAAGGCTCTTAAGGTTATACACAAATAGTTGTTATAAATACATGTTATTAAAACTTAGAAAAACAATGATATTTAAAACACATAAGTAATGATTTGAACAATTAGAGATCAGTATCTTATCTTCCTTTTCTTTCTAAAGTACTTAAAAGACTTGTTTTGAAACAGCTCATGAGCACCTAAATTGTAACAATTTTAATGAAAGTTTCCAATAGGCTTATAGAGAAACATCATAGCACAGCAACCATTATTTTGCATGTTTAGTAATTATCTATTAAATGATGCAGATGAAAGGAAGTTAACTTTTTGGCATTGATAGACCTTTTGGCTACTGTTGATACAATTGATCACAATATTCTCTTAAAATGTGTAGAAACTTCTTTGTGGTATGAAGGGTACAGTCCTCAAGTGGTTTTCTTCCTATCTAGCAAATAGAATTTTTTTTCTGTCAAAGTTCATGAGTTTCAATCCGATAAAAGCTGTTAATTTCGGGCTCAGTTCTAGGCCCGGTATTGTTTTTGTTTCTTTACCCAACCCCTCTATTATTAGGGTATTCTATATTCTATACCATTTGTCTGTGAACTGCCTAAAACTGTAGTTAGATTGCAGAAGTCAAATCATGGATGACAACAAACAAATTGAAATTCAATGATGAAAAGACCAAGTTCATCATATCAGGCAATAAAAATGTCGTAAATAAAATTCCACCTATTTCTCTACAAATTAACGACATCACTGTTGGGTAACAAGTATTGGTGTCACTATTGACATAAATCTTTCCATCATCTTTCATTAGGTCTCTTTGGAAAAATAATTATGTACATGACTGCTGCTATACTGTGCTCGAAGGAGTTTTGAGTCAATACATTTCAGGGCTGCAAGTATTACAAAATAATGCACCAAGATTTATCTTTAAAATGAAAAGTCCACCAGTGCGACTCCACTCCTGAAGGAATTGCTCTGGCTACCTATAGCACGTTTTGATTACAGATCTGCAGTTTTGTGCCACAAATGTCTTAATGGCTATGCACCTGAGTATTTGAAAGAAATATTGAATTTGTACCAGCCGAGACAAGCGTTACAGTCGTCTAACGGCACATTGACGTTAAGTATACCAAAAAGCAACTTACAATCTTTTGGTAACAGAGCTTTTTCTTGCTATGGTCCAACCATATGGAATTCGCTTCCAAACTCCAAAGAAACTGTGAGACATAGACAAAACTTTTTATTATTATTATTATTATTATTATTATTATTATTATTATTATTATTATTATTATTATTATTATTATTATTATTATTATTATTGTTATTATTATTATTGTTGTTGTTGATGCTGTTGTTATTATTATTAGATTAATGAAATGTTTCATTTAGAATATGTTTTGTTAGCTCTTAGATTGATATAAAACATTGCATGGATGTCCTGAAACGGAAAAAAGTATTATTAATCCTAAACAATATTGTGAGTAGCGCTACCTGTTAAATGTCAGAGATTCAATAACAGGTGTACTGCATCAACGAATCTCTTTCACAAGGATTTTTAAAAATTGTCTTTCTAGGTCTTTTTAAGGCACCAAACTGCCATGAAAATAAGGCAAAATAATAATTTAAAAAATAAAGTAACAACATCCATCCATTCAATTTAAGTTCGGAATCTTGGATTTAGTTAGGCCTACCAATCTCGATCGAAGACTTCAGTTGGATTTATTTTGTGTGGTTTAAAGTGCAACTGCATTTGGATCTAGTAGGCTAAGTATTAACTAGGTAAGTAGCCAGAGTATCTAGATCTAAGGACTTTGTGTAGATCTAGACTATACTTTCATCAGTTATTGATTAGGAATAGAATCTAGAAATAAAGATTGGTCTGTGATGGAATTTGACAATTTAATTATTATGCTTGTATGATTATTAATTTTTATTTCTGAACATCAAATTAATTTCATGACATGTTTGTGTTTTTGTCACCAGATTTGGACAGTTGGGTGTAAATGACAACAAAGGTGATAAAGCAATGCTTTTTTTTTTCAAATGAATTATTTACCTGAATACAAGTTACTTCAAAAGCTAAGCAAAGCATTGAAGGCACCCCCTGGCCTTTACCCCTCCCCTCCCAGGTCAAGATTTAGGACCAGATGAGCAATCAAATTTCAAGAAACCCTGCATGAAATCGAATAAGGAGAGGCCTCATTGAAGTTAAAAACATGTGCCACCACTTAATGCGCATCTGGTTTGAGATAGGGAGAAATTTGTTCAAGATATCAGGAGACGATTTTTTATCATTTATATTTTATGATATCGTCATATGTTTAGTATGTCTGCAATCATTTTTTTTGTGTGTTTTGTTCATTTTGCCAGGATGGTCGAGTGTTTACCTTTGGTGCTGGAAGCTTATATTTGATGATAAATTATCTTCATATGTTTAGTATGTCTGCAATCATTTTTTTGTGTGTTTTGTTCATTTTCCCAGGATGGTCGAGTGTTTACCTTTGGTGCTGGAAGCTTATATTTGATGATAAATTATCTTCATATGTTTAGCATGTCTGCAGTCATTTTTTTTTTGTGTTTTGTTCATTTTCCCAGGATGGCCGAGTGTTTACCTTTGGTGCTGGCAGCTACGGACAGCTCGGCCACAACAGTTTCAACAATGAAGTTTTACCAAAGCAAGTTCTTGAGCTCTCGGGCTCAGAAGTTTCTCAAATTGCATGTGGAAGGTACAATTACATTATGGCCTGTTCTAAACTGAAAAGTATTGAGGTATTCAGGTTCAGCTGTTTGCTATGTTGAATTATGTCTCTGCATTCAATGAGTTTGTCTAATTCTGTCTCGGCATTAAATGAGTTTGTCTAATTCTGTCTCAGCATTCAATGAGTTTGTCTAATTCTGTCTCAGCATTTAATGTGTTTGTCTTATTCTGTCTCAGCCTTTAATGTGTTTGTCTTATTCTGTCTCTTACTTGTTACTTGTTACTTGTTAAGGCTTTGTCCATCCACTGCAGTATGTAGCCCTCCTAATCACATGTCCATCTTTCTCTATCTCTAGCCGCTCTGCTCCAAGCACCCCCTTTTCTCTTACCATGTCATCTTGCCACCATCTTGCTTGTCTTCCTCTTGATCTTGTTCCGTTTCTTGGCTGCCACTCTGTTACTTTTTGAGTCCACCTGTTGTATCAATTCTGGCTATTTGACCTGCCCATTTCCATTTCTGTTTTGCTGCAAACTTTACTGTCTTTAATGTTTGTTTGGGCTCTGATGGTACGACATGGGATCTTGTCTTTTATTTTTATGTTCAGCATTGCGCGCTGTGCTGTTCCCAGCTTTTGTGCGAGTGCTTTTGTCAGTGACCAAGTCTGGCATACATAGGTAATTGCAGGAAGAACAGCATTTTTTCATCTATAAGAATCTCCTTATTCTTTCCAAAGCAGCTCCAACCAGCTCGTATTCTGCACATGTTTTCTTCTTTTGTTGTGTCTTGGAGATATGTAGTTTGCGCTAGATATTTGTAGCTTTTTATTTTTTTTATTTCTTCATTTTCTATGAGCATTTTTTCTTTCTCTGTCAAAGTTTGTCATGTACTGCGTTTTTCCTTTAGGCATTTTTAGTCCTACTTCTTTACTTGCATGATATAGTGTGTTTAGGTGACTTCCCATCTGTTCAGTACCTTCTGTTAGAAGCACAACGTCATCTGCAAATCTTAAATTTGTGGGGAGTTCACCATTTGATTTCATGGTTTAGCTCTGATTTTTTGAAGATTGCCTCTAATGCAGCTGTACACAGTTTGGGGGAGATTGTGTCCCCTTGTCTGACTCCTCTTCTTATAGGAAAGGGTTCTGAGATCAGGTTGTCTAGATGTATTCTGGATGTTGCTTTTGAGTATACATTTTCAAGAGTTGGTACATGTGTTTCGTTAATATTGATCATTGGTATGCCTTAAATATTACAAAGTGTTCCATAGAATCAAATGCTTTTTCATAGTCTATGAATACAAGACATAGCGGTAGGTTGTATTCATTTGATTTTTCAATAATCTGATCAAGTGTATAAATGTGGTCTGTTGTTGAGTACCCTTTTCTAAATCAGGCCTGGTCTCTTGGTTGGTTTTCATCTAAGATTCTTCCCATTTTCTTGTGAAGGAGGCGTGTAAAGATCTTGTAAGTTTGTGATAAGAGGCTTATTGGTCTGTACTTCTTTATTTCTCCTGGGACGCCCTCCTTAAATTCAATTATCATGTTTGCTTCATCCCAGCTGGTCGGAACAGTCTTTGTGTTCAGGATTTCATTGAGGATGTTGGTGAGATACTAAATAAGTGGTCCTCCACCAAGCAATAGAATATCGCTGGTTATTTCATCAGGTCCTGGTGCTTTGGTGTTACATTTAATCTCATGCATGTATGTACTTCATCTTTTGAGAAGTTTGGGACCTCCTCTGCATCTGGGATTGAATGTGTGAGGTCTGTGGGTGTTGGAACTGTTTTCTTATATAGCTTTTCATAAAACGGAGCAGAGCTGCTAGAGATAGAGAAAGATGGAATGTGATTTGAGGGCTACATACTGCAGTGGAGCCTTTGGGCTGGGTGGGAGTGGACAACTGGGGCTCACGCAGACACGCAACTGCAACTCTCCCTTTGCGGTGGAAGGAATGTTCTCCCCAGGGAGCAGGCCAGATGCGTCGCCTTCCAGCATGCAGGTGGACAACTGCGGGCCGCAACTTCGCATCAAGAGTATCTACGCAGGGGGAGACCACTCCTTCCTTGTGGCTCAAGATGCCGAGGTGACAGCAATTGTTTTAGGACTGTATTGCTAGGATGCGTAGCTGTCAATTGTTTTTAAATTTTTCATCTTTTTTTTTTTTTTTTATTACTATCTGTAACCATTATCATTTCTACATTTATTTTATTGAATAGTGTTGTCCTAGTAAACTTTTTGGAGAAGGTGGAATATTATTTTTTGGAGATTGACAAATGTTGTTATTTTAAGTGTCAAATTGGAAACAAAGCAGATTTTTATGCTGATGATACTTTTCTATTGCTAAGAAAGAAACTACTATCTGGTCATTTTTTGTTTTGTTTTGGTTTAGTAAACCTAGATCTATATCTGTCTTGTAATTTCATGACATGAAAAAGATGCTTCCTGTCTCCTTTATGACTAACCACTTGGCAATCTGATCCCTTGGCAGACTTGTGAATCTGAGGATCACAGGGTGGATGATCCAGCCAGGCAGATCCTGACTCTGTCCCTGGGCCGGCTAGAAATGCTGCGACACCTCCGGGCCGACGAAGCTCCGCCCTCAGAGGTTTCAGAGTGAGTCACTCCTCCGTTATTCAGGCCCAGAGGCTTTTCCTAGTAAGCTTGATCTTTGAATCAGCTTTCTGTTTATTTATTATATCTAAATGAAATACCTGAATGTTTTGGAGCCATATAGATATTGGTACAACACTCCATGACTTATGTCCCTTATTTTTTCTTTGAGATGTTGTAAGGACCTTTTGTTGAGTCAATCCGAACAGGAACAGTATGTTCCTTGTCTTGAAGAGTCCTGGCTGGCAAACAAGTTACACTTTAATTTGGTCCTAAGTCAATCCAGCAAGTCAGATGTCTACAGATTAGTTTCCTCCATACAGTCACAGTTGTTGCATGCATACATAGTCTATAGCAGATACAGGGTCACAACCTCTGGCTATATTAGTTTCCTCCATACAGTCACATTTGGTGCACACATACGTAGTCTATAGCAGGTACAGGGTCTGAACCTCTGGCTACAGATTAGTATATGCCTTGCTTCGTATCCCTCCCAGATCCAGGCTCTATGAAATAACATTGCCAGGGCCATTCCTTTTATTTCTAATCATTTTACTCTATACCCATAAGCATTAATATCAATTGTATTTTTCTCTTTCAGTGAAATCATTAAGTTGTTTTCATCAGCTGCTTGCTTGAATGGTTCTTTTTTGCTTCCGTGAGTTTTCTCTCTTGTTTGTTCACTGTCCATGTACATTGTAATTTCAATCATTAAAGGTTATTTAATTTTGTTATATTTGCTATGTACATATATAAGATGAGTGCCACTAAACTCAGCATGTGTGGAAACTGAAAAACAATAATGATGGACATACTGTGTAATGGGAAATAATTTTAAATGTGAAGCTATACACACTGCAAAGAAAGGTGTTCAACCACTGTATCGAGAAAAAATACCAATTTTTTATATTACCAACTGTAAACCGAAGAAGGAGATTTTGCTTTATGCATACACACAAAAAAAAATTCTTGCTGGTAAATGTGAACAAAGCCAGCCTCCCAACCATTGTGGAGAGGAATTCTAATCCATGGGCAGCCTGAAACTCTGGGGTAAGTATCTAACACATACTAGGTATTTACATGAAAATATAGAGAGAGGAAGAGTGATGAAGACGGATAGGTGTAGATAAAATAATCTTTCTGGAGAGGGCTGCTCATTACCCTGCAGTCTGAAACTGTAGTAAATCAAATATCTAACACATTCTGCGTATTTACATTTCCAGTATATTTCCAGTATTATGAGAATGTATCTTAGATATAGTTGTCAGCATGCTTGGACATGTTGATTTTAGCTAAGAAAGAATCATATTAGGCAGAAGAAAGACTTTGAAGTACATATTTTCTTGTCTTTATAGTGGAGATGAGCATTTTGGAAGCAGCAGTAAAAAGCATTCAGTGAACATGAGTGAAGTTCGAGTGTTCTTTCAAGAGCTCGCAAAGCTGCCCAATGTTGTGATCATCCAGCATGTAAGTTTTCTCATGATATGTTTAAAAATAATTGGGGTGGTACTAAAACATGCAACCTTTTAGTCTCAGACACGTGTAACCTTATAATCTGAAGCACATGCCTGCTTTTAGTCTCAATTTTGCTATTTTGATTCACCTTGGTTTTTAACAAAATATAACTTTTGTTTTATTTTTAAGGATTAGTTTATATTGACAAGTCATGACATCTTTTGACATTAATAGAAGTAAAACCAAAATCACATAATGTTTTCGTATTAATTTTTTGTGTTATTATAAACATGTGAAGCATCAGGCAAAAACAGGGAAGATGGTGACAATTTTACATATGCTGTTTTTTTTGTTTTTTTTTTATTCATTTTCAAATAAACAGTTTGCTTTTAAAATTTTTCAAATATCTTTATGAGAAGCTGAGATAGGCCACATTTAAGTTACAACATCCCAAAAATTAGATAATGAGAAAAACTCTTTAAGTTTTTTCTTTTATTTTTTTGTGTGTTAAAAAGGCATTTTTCTTTGTATATAAGTCAATAAACACATAGTAATGGCTTAAAATGGATCCAGAAAGGTACTTGGATGTACTTGAAGCCCAAATCGTCAAGTGAATAACAGTTTGGTGCAAAAAAAAAATAATTTTTGCCAACACTGAATAATTTAAGAAATGAGCTGTGAATTCTGAAAACTTGCAAAAGATTTTGATGAGAGATGCCCCGGATATTGATGAATTCTGAGTTGCAAGTAACTAAGATAAATTTGTAATGTAATAAATTAGATGATATAATTGTTCACATAGTAGACATTGCATATGCAAACTACTTTTGAGTCTTACTGTAAACATTGTATCCATGCGAGCTAGTCATGAATGAAAAGCCTTTTACTGCTGTTTCCAGCGGCATGCAACATTAGTGGGTCAGTGGGTAAAGGAGGTGTGGTCTTGCTGTGTCAAAAAGGCAACATAGTGCTGCTGAAAATCATGATTTTTTTTTCTTCCGTTTTTTTTGCAAGACATAGCACCAAAAAATGCTTTGAAAACAATATTTAGAGGACGAATTTCTTCATTTCTTTTAATAGATGAAAGATGAATAGTTTAGGTTTACGATTTATACTTTAGACAAAAATTTTCCTTGGATGGACAATAAAGTATATCTTATCTTATCTTATCTTAATGTTAATGATTCTTTTGTATATACTTTGATATAGTATAACTGTCCAAATAAAGATGTTTATCAAGCTTTGCTGCCTATTTTTGTTAGATAACCGCGACGATTGAGCAGAGCCTGATCCCACTGCTGCCCCCCAAACCAGCAGACGTGGAGGCGCTGCGCCTGTACCTCATGTTGCCAGAGTGCCACCTGTTCGAGGAGCCCAAGTTGTACAGTTCTATCATATGCCCGCTGGCCGATTCCCTCCTCGCCCTAGACAAAATAGCCCAAAATGTTTTTGGTATGTGTCACGTTTTCATTTTGCATTTTCAGGAAAGAAATGCACAGACTTCGATTTTGCCATAATTAAGTGGTTGATTTAAGAATATAAGGGTTTGAACAAATGTGAAAGGGAGTCAGTAGGATGCAAAATGCTGATGGAAGAGAATAGCAATCCATGAGTTAATCAAGCAGCGTTCATTTCAACAATGTTAACAGGCTTTTTTTTTCTTTTTCACCGCACCCTGAATCCATTTTTTTTAAATGCATTGTTAGTGTACATATCAATTATGAACAGTTTATTGTTAGACTCTACTGAGTAAAATGTTTTTTCTCATCAGACAACTGGTGGTCATCAAATCAGCCCTCATTTTTTAACAGATTAGTCACGGTAAGTCAGCATGGGTAATTTTAAAAGGAAATAGAATTTTATTTTTAAGCCTATACCCATTGTTTAACCCTCGTAGTGTTTACGGCCGATTAAATCGCCCGTAAAGTCGCTGCTGTGGTGTTTCGGTCGATTAGATCGGCCGTAAAAGGATTCTAGATCTAGATTTAACTACTGGCTCCCTGCCTTCACTGCCACTACTAGATCTACCCTGGATAAAACAGCTAAAAATATCAAAATGATCATCAATCTAACCATCTATGACATCTAAAACTTGTTCTCGAGTAAGTAATTTCCTTCCTGTTTGTGATCTGCTTCTTGTTATATATTGTTAGTGTTTTTAGTGGCTTTCAAGAGAAAATGAGTGTCAACATTAAACAAATTTGAGCTGAAAACAGCTGTTGTCTGCATTCAAAACAACATTGGGAGGAAGAAGAACTCTTCTTTTGTTCTATAAGAGAAGTTTCGATTTATTTGGCGGTGTACAGAACTTTAGTCAAAAATAAAATAAAACCCTTTTACGGCCGATCTAATCGACCGGTTCTGTTGCATGAATATGCTAATATGCTACAGCTGGTTTATTGTTGGTGTGAGGCTACTAGACCTATACATTTTCTGAAAGCTGAATAAATTCTCTACAACTTTTATTCTTATCTTTTTGAGCTAAACATGTTGGTTTCCAAGTTATTTGATGACAAAGTAAATATTTTTTAGGCTAAAAACCTGACCTTGGCATTTCAAGGCCAAGGTCAAGGTCACAAAACACTTGTATGGTACAGAAACCCACTTCAACATTTTCTAGACCCTTTCAGCTTTCAGAAAATGTATAGGTTCTATGGTTTATAATAAATATTTGCTTCCTCCCAGTCCAATTTATGACCCCTACATAAATTTCCAAATATAGCCCGACACCACACACTAAATACTAGCGACACTTGTAGGGTTAAGAAAGAACAAATTTCCTACATCCTAAACGAATTTGAGACCCAACAAAATGCACCCTTCATTTAACTGGTTGGGTCCATGTCAGTATAACAACTAAGATCAGAAAAGAAAATGACTCCCTAGATATTGAGTGTGTTGCTAAAGAACAATTTCCGCCCAATTACAGTTCCTACTCAGAAAAACAGATATTACCAAAAATCTGCTTATCAATAATAAGTAACCGATATATATATATATATATATATATATATACATTCTGAAAATATATAAAATAAACTTTCCTTTGATATCGATTCCAACATTATGGACCAACAAAATAATGAACAAGAGAGGACAGAAGATGACCAGAAAATTAGAAGGGAAGAAAAAAAATATAAACTTCAACAGCCAATTTCCACATTCTACACAGAGATTAGATCCATAGTGTCATGAGGGAAAGAAAGATAAATCATCATTCTTTCCAACACGACCAAAACCTTAGAAAAATAGAATTGGGACTCGAGTAATGATGAAATGAACAAAAAAAAATTTCTACAATTCCTACAGAATAAGTATAAAAAAGCTGAACCAAACTTCAATGGAGTTTAAAAATAATTAACACTTCATTATCAACACTACAATGGGTACAAAAAGAGGACAAAGAGGATCTACAAATCATGTATAAATATTTCCTTCTGTCCTCAGACCTACAAATCATATATAGAATATTTCCTTCTGTCCTTGGACCTACAAATCATGTATAGAATATTTCCTTCTGTCCTTGGACCTACAAATCATGTATAGAATATTTCCTTCTGTCCTTGGACCTACAAATCATGTATAGAATATTTCCTTCTGTCCTCAGACCTACAAATCATGTATAGAATATTTCCTTCTGTCCTTGGACCTACAAATCATATAGGCCTATAAATATTTCCTTCTGTCCTTGGACCTACAAATCATGTATAGAATATTTCCTTCTGTCCTTGGACCTACAAATCATGTATAGAATATTTCCTTCTGTCCTTGGACCTACAAATCATGTATAGAATATTTCCTTCTGTCCTTGGACCTACAAATCATATAGAATATTTCCTTCTGTCCTTGGACCTACAAATCATGTATAAATATTTCCTTCTGTCCTCAGACCTACAAATTATGTATAGAATATTTCCTTCTGTCCTCAGACCTACAAATCATGTATAGAATATTTCCTTCTGTCCTTGGACCTACAAATCATGTATAGAATATTTCCTTCTGTCCTTGGACCTACATCCTCAGACCTACAAATCATATAGGCCTATAAATATTTCCTTCTGTCCTTGGACCTACAAATCATATAGGCCTATAAATATTTCCTTCTGTCCTTGGACCTACAAATCATGTATAGAATATTTCCTTCTGTCCTTGGACCTACAAATCATGTATAGAATATTTCCTTCTGTCCTTGGACCTACAAATCATGTATAGAATATTTCCTTCTGTCCTTGGACCTACAAATCATATAGGCCTATAAATATTTCCTTCTGTCCTTGGACCTACAAATCATGTATAGAATATTTCCTTCTGTCCTTGGACCTACAAATCATATAGAGTATTTCCTTCTGTCCTTGGACCTACAAATCATATATAAATATTTCCTTCTGTCCTTGGACCTACAAATCATGTATAGAATATTTCCTTCTGTCCTTGGACCTACAAATCATATAGGCCTATAAATATTTCCTTCTGTCCTTGGACCTACAAATCATATACGCCTATAAATATTTCCTTCTGTCCTTGGACCTACAAATCATGTATAGAATATTTCCTTCTGTCCTCAGACCTACAAATCATATAGGCCTATAAATATTTCCTTCTGTCCTTGGACCTACAAATCATATAGGCCTATAAATATTTCCTTCTGTCCTTGGACCTACAAATCATATATAGAATATTTCCTTCTGTCCTCAGACCTACAAATCATATAGGCCTATAAATATTTCCTTCTGTCCTCAGACCTACAAATCATATAGGCCTATAAATATTTCCTTCTGTCCTCAGACCTACAAATCATGTATTGAGTATTTCCTTCTGTCCTCAGACCTACACATCATGTATAAATATTTCCTTCTGTCCTCAGACCTACAAATAATGTATAAATATTTCCTTCTGTCCTCAGACTTACAAATCATGTATAGAGTACTTGCTGCAGTTGCCAGACACAAATGATCCGTTTGAGGTGAGATGTAAATATTTTCAATGAAGATCCTGATGAGGCCTGGCATATTTGAGATTTTAATGATTAATTGGCATTATGGATTAAAATTGTACAACTTCTTAAATAGCAATTCAAATCTGTAAAGCCCACATCTCTCTAGATTTGATTGCTGATTGTTTGTTTTTTCCCATATATGTTTTATTTTCTGAATATAAAGCATATGCATTAATTACTTAAAGGAATTGTAAAAAAAAAAAAAGTAGATGAAGATACTTTGCCAGTTTACTATAGTGTAATTCTTAATAAACAAACATGTAAATTTTTCAATAATTTCGATGATCAAGACTTTTCTGACCTGAGCCCATATATGCAACTCTACATTAGCTTAGTAAGTTTTGCTAGTAAGAAGCTCTCAGCACATTAAGTTTGATGCATTAAACAGTACAGAATTGTGTTCTTTTGATAACTCTAATGGCATGAGATCGCATACTCTACTGCTGCAAATTTGAGGCTAGATCTATATCTAAACTTGCGTGTAGAGCTAGGTCTAGGGTTGTTACTAATGAAAAACAAGAATCCATACCTTGAAAGTATGTTCAAGGAACTTTTATGAAATTCTTTGATCTATAAGCCTAGATCTAATGTAGCTGCACCATCAGCAAAGTGTGTATGTGTGTGTAGTGTTTTGGGTGGGGGAAAGTCTGTGATATGTAATTTAGCTTAGCCTAACTTAATTGAACTAAGTAAGCGTTGTAAAAACAGTTGCATACCAACTTACGATTTTTACTTATCTTAGTAAATTTGAAAAATATCGTGAGATCTGCATACGGGCCCTCAGACCCTACTTCATTCGACCTGAGGGAAAAAGCCAGACTCTCAGACGTGACCTTTTTCCCACCCTGTCCATATGTGTAGCCTTAAACAGTAGGACCGCCTTCATTTTTTTACACCTGAGGCGACATTTGTAAGTGTGAACTAAACACAAGCGGTATCGTGCGACATTTGTCAGTGTGAACTAAATACAAGCGGTATCGTGTGACATTTGTAAGTGTGAACTAAACACAAGCGGTATCATGCGACATTTGTAAGTGTGAACTAAATACAAGCGGTATCGTGCGACTTTGTAAGTGTGAACTAAACACAAGCGGTATCGTGCGACATTTGTAAGTGTGAACTAAATACAAGCGGTATCGTGTGACATTTGTAAGTGTGAACTAAACACAAGCGGTATCGTGCGACATTTGTAAGTGTGAACTAAATACAAGCGGTATCGTGCGACATTTGTAAGTGTGAACTAAATACAAGCGGTATCGTGCGACATTTGTAAGTGTGAACTAAATACAAGCGGTATCGTGCGACATTTGTAAGTGTGAACTAAATACAAGCGGTATCGTGCGACATTTGTAAGTGTGAACTAAATTACAAGCGGTATCGTGCGACATTTGTAAGTGTGAACTAAATACAAGCGGTATCGTAATGCATAACTGCGGAACTGCCAACCCGTACGCTTTTTCTCTTCGAATACGCCGATAAGTTTTTCTACCAAAAAATCTGACAAGTCTGATGCTTCTCGCACTAAACATTTTTGATGTACGGCTGCGATTTTCTGTCAGTCACACAACTAAACTAGGGAAGAACAAAGAAAGTTTTTTAAAATAATAGATTTATGGAGATGGGTTAGGCACCGACGTCAATGATAACGATCAACCTATACGCATTTCTTTATCGTTTGTTATATGTCCATAATACCAAATTATAGAACCCATCCCTCTATCTTCACATCTAGTCCTCGACCATCGCCGTCATTTTCAAGTTAATGCTTTTTTATTGCGTTTCATCTTACTTGATGTTTACCATCGAATAGCTCTTTTTTGTACTATCATGCATTCTAATTTGGGTTTACAAACGAGGAATGTAGATCAAGTCAATCATTTATTCGTTCAAATACGAATCTCTCCATCTTCACACTAAGTCCTCGGTCTTCTCCGACATTTACTTTTTTTCGTGAATCGTATGTTAGAATTTACTTTTACAAATGACAACTCTCAATTTAGATCTAGTCTACCATTTATTTGTCCAATTAATACCGATTTCTCAATCTTAACATCCAGTCCTCTGCCCCCGCTGCCGTTTCCAGCTTATGATTCTTATTGTTCTTACACTGCATTTGATCATACTTAATTGTTGTTGATTATGTTGATTGAAGTATCATCATTCCAATAGTTGCGCTCTATGGCTTGTTCAGATTAGAATCTTAACCGTGATTCAGAAGTCTGGTTCGAGGTCGGTATATTTTAGCCTTATGCTACACTGTATACAAACGACCGGTCTATTTGAAATCTGAGCTGTAGATCTAATTTACATTTTACCACTGCATCCGTGTACGTTATCTATTTGGTAATCGAGGAAGGTCCTATATGGCGGCAGGGTTACAGAGCGTGATGCGAGGGACTTGTCTGAGTACCGTGCTTGACACAGACCTAACCTGGAGGAAAAAATCTCTCTAGATATAATGGTGTTCAAACCAACGACCTTCTTAGCATAACTGCACACTCTACCTTTGGAGCCACAGGTTGTTTTTGTTGTTTTTTTCAATCCATGGCAAACTTCCTTAATCACACATGAGATGAACCACTTTGTTCATGTTAGGTAGGCTAGTATTTCGCCATGAGAGAACAGGAGGGAATCTGTCATACTGCTTTTCTACATACATTTCATTAGGCTAAAACTGCTTTACTCTTATATTGACATTGTTGACTAATAGTAATACAGATGAGAATCAAGACATTTGTTACAGTACCGATAACACTCAAGTTGTTTTTTTTATACCAATCTGAAACAAAGTATTTCAGAGTTTAATGTTATTCTTTAGATAAAAAGAGGTCTATTATTTAACTAATACAACTCAAAATATTCAGCAAAGGTCTTACTTTGGACTAAGTTTTTACAAAATTTTCCAGGAGACCACCCTAAAAAAAAGTTGCGCCTGTTGTGTCCATAGAGCTGGTAGAAGTTTTCAATTTTGTTAAGGAGCACTTACATGTCTGAAGAGAGTTTGATGACATATCTCTTTCCATCAACTCAGGTGAAAAAAAGACAGAAAGGTCTGTTCATTTCCATGGAAATGTTGCAGAAACTTAACAAGGTCAGTACTTGATTTATCTATTGAAAAAAAATTGCTTACAATGAATTAAGTTTTATTTTTGAGAGTGTAAAATCAATTGTTTTATGTATAGGGCTAGGAGTATCTTTTTTCTTCTTAGGCATGCCTAGAAATGGTTTACTAAGACATGCATAGAAATGGTTTACTAAGACATGCATAGAAATGGTTTACTTAGACATACATAGAAATGGTTTACTAAGACATGCATAGAAATGGTTTACTAAGACATGCATAGACCTGGTTTACTTAGACATGCATAGAAATGGTTTACTAAGACATGCATAGAAATGGTTTACTAAGACATGCATAGAAATGGTTTACTTGCATAGAAATGGTTTACTAAGACATGCATAGAAATGGTTTACTAAGACATGCATAGAAATGGTTTACTAAGACATGCATAGAAATGGTTTACTAAGACATGCATAGAAATGGTTTACTAAGACATGCATAGAAATGGTTTACTTAGACATGCATAGAAATGGTTTACTTAGACATGCATAGAAATGGTTTACTAAGACATGCATAGAAATGGTTTACTAAGACATGCATAGAAATGGTTTACTAAGATCTTTTGAAGAGTTAACTTGCCACCTCACCGAATCTAGTTCTAAATTTTCAGAACCTGTGCATTTCTATCATTCTACATTAAAAATGATTTTTTTTTACTGTAGAAATTCATATTGACGTCTAGAATGCCAGGGAGCTTCGTGTCTGTCTTAAGTTGTTAGTTTGTGTCAGTTTTAAGATATGAAGATGTACATTTATTTTTTTTTAAATACCTGTTTTATTAGGTCTTTGATGATATATATTTGTGAACAGGTGAAATTATTATCGTCTTCTCCGCCATAACTACTCAAGGTACAAACTTGAAATTTAGATGTATTGGTACCTTGGAATTTTCTGAATGCTTTAGGCTGGTTCATTTATTTTTCACGATGACGCATAAAGCACTAATTAGATTTTAGGAATTGAAATTGATTCGTTGATCAAACAGCCATTACTGTTTTTTATCTCAGTTAGCTAATCGTAAGTGAGGGCAGGCTAGGTTCAAATGGGTGCGGGGCTCTGCCAGGGTTAAAATATTTCAATAGTTGAGTTTTCTTGGCGTAACTACAACCATAATTATTATTGTCTTCTAAAAGCCCATTCCATGTCAACACTACCACTTATAGGTCTATACAATATATTTTTTTCTTTCCGTTCAACTGTTCATGTGCGGGGCTCTGTCCGGGTTATAATACTGAATTCTAGATCTATCCAATGGGGATCTTTCGGGGTTTAAAAACATTCGAACCCAGTTTAAATTCTATCTCAGTCTACCTCGACTATCATCAAAAGGAGATAAACTTGGATTTAAAAGATAAATCAAATATCTAGATCTACACTTGTACTACTCATAGATCTATAGATATTTTGCACGGGCTATAATACTGAATTTTAGATCTATTGAATGGGGATCTTTCTGGGTTTAAAAACATTCGATTCCAATTTAAATTCAATGTGGACCTACGTCGACTATCATCGAAAAAGGGGATAAAAATGGATCTAAAAGCTAATTGAAATATCTAGATTTAGACTCCTACTTAAAATAGATCTAGATCTTCTCTAGATTGGATCCATCTAATTCCTTGTATCGAATGGAGTAACCAGAGATGTTGTCTACAAAGAAATCCTGTAAATATCCTAGCGTGAGTTATCAAGACTACTGCTATGCCTTTTTAAGTGGTGCTCCCATTTGCATCCCATTTAATTTTAGCTTTTTTTGGTTTGAAACTTCTATCTCTACAACTATGTTTAACCATTTTAGTTGCGCACAGTGTCCCAACACCTAAGCTGTATCTCTATTAGTAGTAAGTATAACTTTTAAAAAACATTTTATTTCCGTACAGTGTCCCAAAACCTGAGCGAAGCCGGGCATCCCAGCTAGTAAAGAATAATTGGTAAAGATTTAGGCAGCTCACCTGCAATTTATGCTCCTTTCAATGTATAGCCTGCCGACATAGCAATGCGTGCCTGTGTCCACAGCAACCAGACCTCAAATGTTATGACATACCAAAATTTGCTTTAGCACAAAGTACAGAAAAGGTAATACAATTTTTAATAGAAAATAACTTTTAACCCTGATAAACTTGTATGTTCTGTAAAGAAGAGTTATAAATAAAAATGAAATTAGGGCCAAGCATTTTTTAACATGTTGCTAAGTACCGTGTGTCCACTGTCTGTTCTCGGCAGGTGAACGAGGCTCACAACCAAATCATTGCCCACACTAAGTTCTATGTTCCTGACCTGAAGGAGCGCGTGAAGATCAGTGAGGACTACATCAGCTGGGTCCAGCAGACGCAGCAGCGCCGTCAGGTGGGCGGTGTGACTGTTCAGGTGTGTACACTAATCCAGACACTCACAGCACTTCACTGTGTACACTAATCCAGACACTCACAGCACTTCACTGTGTACACTAATCCAGACACTCACAGCACTTCACTGTGTACACTAATCCAGACACTCACAGCACTTCACTGTGTTACTAATCCAGACACTCGCAGCACTTCACTGTGTACTAATCCAGACACTCACAGCACTTCACTGTGTACACGCAGCAGCGCCGTCAGGTGGGCGGTGTGACTGTTCAGGTGTGTACACTAATCCAGACACTCACAGCACTTCACTGTGTGTACTAATCCAGACACTCACAGCACTTCACTGTGTACACTAATCCAGACACTCACAGCACTTCACTGTGTGTACTAATCCAGACACTCACAGCACTTCACTGTGTGTACACTAATCCAGACACTCATAACACTTCACTTAACACATTCATTGGCTTTATAGGAGTTTTGCGACCTAACTTCTAATGAAGAGAACATTTCCCTTTCACTAACCAGTCTCCTAAAAATTGTACAGAATCATAAGCCTTTATCATTGTACGCAAACGCATTTTTGCTGTGTGTTATTTACATTGAAATTCAAACAGCTGCTGAGCCTATTTAAAGTATATGTCATCATTCAAGTGGGTCTGTGACAAAGGAAAGATGATTTCTGAGATGTTAACTAATATAATCTATATAAATTTTACTGATACACATGAGAAGATAAAATCACTTTGAAAATGTTTGTTTTTCTCTTACTTAGGGTCTCCATTTCTGTAACTATCCATTCCTGTTTGATGGAGCAGCAAAGAGCGTTCTCTTGCAGACGGACGCTGCTCTTCAAATGCAGGTAAATCTTTGCTGGCCAGTTACGGGTATGGTGAGAAAGCTTAAAACATTCTTGACAATTTGTCAATTTTTCAATGCAACCTAGATCCTTAGGATGTATTTTCTGTCAGTCAACTTTCATTTCAAAATTTAGATACTCTGGTTATAGTTTTGCTGTTGAAAAAGCCATAAATACTACACAAATCTAACAGAATGTCTAGAGTTGTTGAAAAAGCCATAAATACTACATAAATCTAACAGAATGTCTAGAGTTGTTGAAAAAGCCATAAATACTACATAAATCTAACAGAATGTCTAGAGTTGTTGAAAAAGCCATAAATACTACATAAATCTAACAGAATGTCTAGAGTTGTTGAAAAAGCCATAAATACTACACAAATCTAACAGAATGTCTAGAGTTGTTGAAAAAGCCATAAATACTACACAAATCTAACAGAATATCTAGAAACACAAATGTAGTCAAGCGAGTAGTACAGGATATGGCTTTGATTTATTGTTTACTTTTTCCTCACGTGCCTGTCTGAGTGAAAGTTTGTGACTGTGTCTTCCCGTATCTGTGGCCAGCACGCCATCGAGCAGGCTCACCGCCTGAACTTTGTGAGTCTGGTGTCCGGCATGACCTCGCCGCAGCCGTTTGACCCGATCAACCCGTGCCTGGTGCTGCTGGTGCGGCGAGGGAACCTGGTCCGGGACACACTGACCCAGCTCCAGGGCAAGAACTCCAACAACCTGAAGAAACCGCTCAAGGTGGGAGCCCAGCTTACATATAGTCCTTTATTCATTAATATTATACACTGACCCAGCTCCAGGGCAAGAACTCCAACAACCTGAAGAAGCCGCTCAAGGTGGGAGCCCAGCTTACATATAGTCCTTTATTCATTAATATTATACACTGACCCAGCTCCAGGGCAAGAACTCCAACAACCTGAAGAAACCGCTCAAGGTGGGAGCCCAGCCTACATATAGTCCTTTATTCATTAATATTATACACTGACCCAGCTCCAGGGCAAGAACTCCAACAACCTGAAGAAACCGCTCAAGGTGGGAGCCCAGCCTACATATAGTCCTTTATTCATTAATATTATACGCTGACCCAGCTCCAGGGCAAGAACTCCAACAACCTGAAGAAACCGCTCAAGGTGGGAGCCCAGCCTACATATAGTCCTTTATTCATTAATATTATACACTGACCCAGCTCCAGGGCAAGAACTCCAACAACCTGAAGAATCCGCTCAAGGTGTGTGCCCAGCTTACATATAGTCCTTTATTCATTAATATTATACTCTGACCCAGCTCCATGGCTAGATCCCAGCCTACATATAGTCCTTTATTCATTAACATTACACGCTGACCCAGCTCCAGGTGGGAGCCCAGCCTACATATAGTCCTTTATTCATTAACATTACACACTGACCCAGCTCCAGGGCAAGAACTCCAACAACCTGAAGAAACCGCTCAAGGTGGGAGCCCAGCCTACATATAGTCCTTTATTCATTAATATTATACACTGACCCAGCTCCAGGGCAAGAACTCCAACAACCTGAAGAAACCGCTCAAGGTGGGAGCCCAGCTTACATATAGTCCTTTATTCATTAATATTATACACTGACCCAGCTCCAGGGCAAGAACTCCAACAACCTGAAGAAACCGCTCAAGGTGGGAGCCCAGCCTACATATAGTCCTTTATTCATTAATATTACACGCTGACCCAGCTCCAGGGCAAGAACTCCAACAACCTGAAGGTGGGAGCCCAGCCTACATATAGTCCTTTATTCATTAATATTATACACTGACCCAGCTCCAGGGCAAGAACTCCAACAACCTGAAGAAACCGCTCAAGGTGGGAGCCCAGCCTACATATAGTCCTTTATTCATTAACATTATACACTGAATAGTCCTTTATTCATTAATATTATACACTGACCCAGCTCCAGGGCAAGAACTCCAACAACCTGAAGAAACCGCTCAAGGTGGGAGCCCAGCCTACATATAGTCCTTTATTCATTAACATTACACGCTGACCCAGCTCCAGGGCAAGAACTCCAACAACCTGAAGAAACCGCTCAAGGTGGGAGCCCAGCCTACATATAGTCCTTTATTCATTAAAATTAAACTGACCCAGCTCCAAGGTGAGAGCCCAGAATACATATAGTCCTTTATTCATTAAAATTAAACACTGACCCAACTCCAGGGCAAGAACTCCAACAACCTGAAGAAACCGCTCAAGGTGGGAGCCCAGAATACATATAGTCCTTTATTCATTAAAATTAAACACTGACCCAGCTCCAGGGCAAGAACTCCAACAACCTGAAGAAACCGCTCAAGGTGGGAGCCCAGGTTACATATAGTCCTTTATTCATTAATATTATACACTGACCCAGCTCCAGGGCAAGAACTCCAACAACCTGAAGAAACCGCTCAAGGTGGGAGCCCAGCCTACATATAGTCCTTTATTCATTAATATTATACGCTGACCCAGCTCCAGGGCAAGAACTCCAACAACCTGAAGAAACCGCTCAAGGTGGGAGCCCAGCCTACATATAGTCCTTTATTCATTAATATTATACACTGACCCAGCTCCAGGGCAAGAACTCCAACAACCTGAAGAAACCGCTCAAGGTGGGAGCCCAGCCTACATATAGTCCTTTATTCATTAATATTATACACTGACCCAGCTCCAAGGTGAGAGCCCAGCTTACATATAGTCCTTTATTCATTAACATTACACGCTGACCCAGCTCCAAGGTGAGAGCCCAGGTTACATATAGTCCTTTATTCATTAATATTATACACTGACCCAGCTCCAAGGTGGGAGCCCAGCCTACATATAGTCCTTTATTCATTAATATTATACACTGACCCAGCTCCAGGGTGGGAGCTCCAACAACCTGAAGAACTCAAGGTGGGAGCCCAGCCTACATATAGTCCTTTATTCATTAATATTATACACTGACCCAGCTCCAAGGTGGGAGCCCAGCCTACATATAGTCCTTTATTCATTAACATTACACGCTGACCCAGCTCCAAGGTGAGAGCCCAGGTTACATATAGTCCTTTATTCATTAACATTACACGCTGACCCAGCTCCAAGGTGGGAGCCCAGGTTACATATAGTCCTTTATTCATTAATATTATACACTGACCCAGCTCCAGGGCAAGAACTCCAACAACCTGAAGAAGCCGCTCAAGGTGGGAGCCCAGCTTACTTTAATCTCTTCTTTTTCTTCAGAAGGATCTGGGACTTGCTGATCACATTCTACTGACACTAACCCGAGCAGAAGGGAAACACATGGCAGCCCTAAAACAATTAAGACAGAAAAATTATTGTCCTTTATTCATTAATATTATATTTGTCTTTTTTTTTTAAGGTGTTAATTTGTACTCTTATAACTGGTTTAGGCAGAATAGTTATGGATTTGTTGTTTATTGGTTTTTTGTTGTTTTTTTTCTTTCTTTTAACCCTATCAACTTTCATGCAACCAATTGGGGCTAAAACTGTTAGGACCATGGGAAGAAAGATGACTGTTACACCTTTCCAAAGCAGAAGACAGAAGAGCTTTAAAACAAAACTAAGTAGAAACTTTGCCTCCAGTGAGTTATTAAAGTTTCACTTCGATTGATAATGATATCAACAATCAGTCAAGATAGCTTTCAACTTCAAACAATCATTGATTGATAATCCTAATCTAGACACTGCTGTTGACAATTCTGACGACAGTGTTATAGATTTAGACTTTGAAATTTAAACCAAGACTTTGAAAAGCTTATAGGAGGCGCTAAAAGCACTGGTAGCGTAGATCTAGAGTCAGTGAAAGAAAAAATAAAACTTTTTTCATTTCAAATTTTGTTTATGGAAAAGAAAAAGATATATGAATACACATTTTAATTGAAAACAATTTTCAACTTTTATTTATTTTTTATTTTTTTAATATATTGCATTCATATTTTTGGTTGATTTTTTGTGAATTTTTAAGGTTTGCGTGTGTTTGTGAAAATAAAAAAAAAAATAAAAAAGATTTATCTACTTCCCTTAGAATATCATAGAAAAGTACGCAGGAATGTTATAGGGTAAAAAGGGTTAAAACATGTCCAGTAATTTTGGTTCTCGTTGCCAGGTTGTATTTGAAGGCGAGGAAGCTGTGGACGAGGGTGGCGTTCGGAAAGTAAGTGGAAAGATCTAAATCTGCGAACATTTGAGATTGAAAAAATGGATTTAACTTATTTTTTTAAATACTAGCATTTTTTGTTTAAAACAAAAATCCAAAAGCAACAATTGCCGTCAAAGAATCATGTCATCATGCACCTTGAACCATTTGTTGTCGTTGTTGATTATTGATATTGTTAACATTTTAATTGTAACTGTTATTGTTTTTATAGTTAAAGGTTGTTATTATTGTTGTTGTTGTTGTTGTTGATGATGTTCTTCTTCTTCTTCTTCTTCTTCTTCTTCTTCTTCTTCTTCTTCTTCTTCTTCTTCTTCTTCTTCTTCTTCTTCTTCT
>RQTK01000478.1:298779-315709 GCA_003991915.1 Elysia chlorotica
ATTATTATTATTATTATTATTATTATTATTGTTATTGTTGTTGTTTTTGTTCTTGTTGTCGTCGTTGCTGTTTAAAAAAAATACTAGCTCTACAACTACCACCACTACTTCTAATACTACTGCTGCTGCTGCTGCTGCTGCTGCTGCTGCTGCTCCTCCATTTCCTGCTACTACTACTACCACCACCACCACCTCCACCACCATTACTATTATCAAGTTATCTTATTGCTGCAATTATTTGAATCAGAAGACTTGATTCCTTGCCTATCTTTTTCTCATGTCGCTGTATTGTGAAACCCACAGGAATTTTTCATGTTGCTTCTGCGGGAGGTCATGGATCCAATCTATGGCATGTTTGAAACACACTCGTCAAATTTACAATGGTTCAATGCATCTGTAAGTTGATACAAATTGTAAGGATTATGCAGAAGTTCTGTTTAAGTTTTATTTTCTCATCAAAAACCAAGTCTTTAAAATTATACAACTGTTCACATTTCCAAATGTACTGAAACATTTATGGTAGGATGAAGTAGTTTAAAACATAATTATGATGTGTTTAAATGTATGTACTTTAAGATTTTTACTGTTGTTTAGCCATCTTTACATACACAATTATGTATATCTGAGACCCAGCAACCTCTATAAATATTTTATAGAAAGAAAAGGGAACATATTCATGATTCTACAACCTGAACATTCATTTATTTTTATATTACATTTTTTTTATTGTAAAAAAAAAAATTAAAAAATATAGTCCAACAGAGCGAGATGTTGAGTTGTTTGTGGGAAGCAGGACGGTTTATATGAGTGGCTTTTTTTTCTTTTTTGTAATTCTAAATCTGAAAAGATTCTTCATATTTCGCTCAGACATTTGAGGACTCGAGTATGTTCCACATGATCGGCACTCTGTGTGGCCTGGCCATTTATAACTTCACCATCATCGATCTCCACTTCCCTCTGGCTCTTTACAAAAAGCTGCTCAAAAAGTAAGTTATGTGTTTGCCATACGTTTAGTGGGTCAGTGGAGACAAGTTTCCAACTCCTCTATTCATATTTGCTGGTGTCGGGGTTGGGGCCAACTCCTCTATTCATATTTGTTGGTATTGGGCCAACTCCTCTATTCATATTTGTTAGTGTCGGGGTATTGGGCCAACTCCTCTATTCATATTTGCTGGTGTCGGGGTATTGGGCCAACTCCTCTATTCATATTTGTTAGTGTCGGGGTATTGGGCCAACTCCTCTATTCATATTTGCTAGTGTCGGGGTATTGGGCCAACTCCTCTATTCATATTTGTTAGTGTCGGGGTATTGGGCCAACTCCTCTATTCATATTTGCTAGTGTCGGGGTATTGGGCCAACTCCTCTATTCATATTTGTTGGTATTGGGCCAACTCCTCTATTCATATTTGTTGGTATTGGGCCAACTCCTCTATTCATATTTGTTAGTGTTGGGGTATTGGGCCAACTCCTCTATTCATATTTGCTAGTGTCGGGGTATTGGGCCAACTCCTCTATTCATATTTGTTGGTATTGGGCCAACTCCTCTATTCATATTTGCTGGTGTCGGGGTATTGGGTTTGATCCATGGTGACAAGCAAGCCTAGACCCAGTTGCGGAGGTTCTTGAGTCATGCCCTAATTAATGTTGTTTGCCGAGTTCAACTCTAGAGCATGGTAGGTATTTGACTTCCATAGTACGTCCGTTTAAGTTATGGTTGAAAAAATATGTATTTGATGGTATCCAGGTATAAAATTGATATCCCACTGCTGCCATTTTCGGCTATAACACCCGGTTATCCCAGCGGTTTACGGGGCCCATTCACGTTTTAAACGTCTCGTAATAACCTCCTGTGTGGCACAGGGATCGGCCGAGCCTTCGATAGGCACAATTGCTGCCACTGTTTCTCCCAGACAGACACAAACCAGTGGCAAACTGTGCATTCGGTTGATGTACATAATGAACATTTGATTTTACTATACTAGGTTGTGACTCTCTTTCTCTTTCTCCAATGAATTAGAAAACCATTTAACTCCACTACTGCAGTTAACTAGATATATTCTCAAACTGTCAAACTGTGTAGGTCTACTTCAATTCACGGTCTGATTTTCCGCTCAGTGCGCCCTCACCTCGAACAGGTGTCTGTCGCTCTCGCCGCTCTGTCTTTGCCATTACTTATCTGTTATTGCAGCTTATATCGTTGTAGAGATTTGGGAACATAGATCTAGATTTGTTTTTTCAAAGGAATAATTGTTGTTAATATTATTCCAGCCTGCGGCTAGCCGAACTGAAGTTGCCTTTATATGGCAATTTTTTAGTGGTTTAGAAATTCCTTACAATGTAATGTACATTAAAACCTTTTGTAATAAATATTATTTTGATGTCCCATAGAGACGTCAAGATTTTCGTCCATTTTCATACATTTGCGATCTATTAGGGGACACCCAATTTTTCATATTCCCGTTAAACTGCCGATTGATTCTTGAAGACTGATACCTCCAAACACACCTTTCCATAGCTGCCAACCAGTACGTATAATACGTATTTAGTACGTATTCGACCCCCCGCGCTAAAAATCTGTATTTGCTTTCTCAAAAGTTGGCAGCTATGCCTTTCTATCGCTCCAAAATTAAACTGCGTGTAAGGCTCAATGGACCTGTATCTCATGAAGTTGAATCTACATCTAGAATGTAGCTTTCAGTTTTCAATCAAGTTGATATCTGATGGTGTGGATCTACAGCTAACTCTTTGATATGTTGATCTTGAGGGACGAACTGTCTCAAGTGGCAGAGCGTTTGGTTATCCATTAATGCCTAGTTCCAAACTGCAGACTGGGTAAATTTGTTTATCGGATTTTGTCCCCAACTCGTTGGATCAGTCAATGACAATAGTGTTAGTTCCAATTGCTTTCGGCATGCTAGAAAGCTTAAATTTCTCTTTATGGATGCAAAATGTGAGAGGCTCTTTAGCCAACTGTCTTGAAAATAATATATTTAGTTCACAAAAAGCCTGGATGTTGCTGACATGGTGTTTTTGACTCTGTGAAATAAAAATCAACTACAAAACCACATACAAAAAACGCATTTATTAAACAACACTGCTCTATGGTGTAGTTTTTAAAGTTATGATTAGGCTTGTGTTCAAGTCAATAGTTTTAGCAGAACCATATTTAAAAGCCTGGCCATCGATTAGGTTTGCAGTGACACCGCGCCAAAAATCTGTGTTTGCTTTCCCAAAAGTTGGCAGCTGCTCAGAGAGACAGCAACTGCTTGTTCATGTGGTATCTCATGTTTCTTTTTCAAGAAATAAAATTCAAGTCTGTAAAATTACTTTATTAGGGATTTATAAATTTTGCCTTTACCTTTTTCTCTACCCTTGAACATTTCAGTAACGCTATTAGTCAACTCTTTCATCATGGGTTTTGGTATCGCTATTGAAACCATTTTCTTGTTTTAAATTGTGAAGTGATTGCTACTTAATTATATCAAGCGATTTGTTTATATAAACTAACCAAACTGTCTTCCTGCTTCACAGACCAGTAACTTTGGATGACCTCATGGAGCTGATGCCGGATGTTGGAAGGTCAGTCAAACAGTGGAACACGCCTGGCTTTATTCACCAGAGACTGGTGTTAACTTGGGTTACACAGTGGAACAAGCCTGGCTTTATTCACCACAGACTGGTGTTAACTTGGGTTACACAGTGGAACAAGCCTGGCTTTATTCACCAGAGACTGGTGTTACCTTGGGTTACACAGTGGAACAAGCCTGGCTTTATTCACCAGAGACTGGTGTTACCTTGGGTTACACAGTGGAACAAGCCTGGCTTTATTCACCAGAGACTGGTGTTACCTTGGGTTACACAGTGGAACACGCCTGGCTTTATTCACCAGAGACTGGTGTTAACTTGGGTTACACAGTGGAACAAGCCTGGCTTTATTCACCAGAGACTGGTGTTAACTTGGGTTACACAGTGGAACACGCCTGGCTTTATTCACCAGAGACTGGTGTTAACTTGGGTTACACAGTGGAACAAGCCTGGCTTTATTCACCAGAGACTGGTGTTACCTTGGAAAGTTTTAACAAGTTTTACCCTTAAAAGCCTTAACCCTTTTCATCTGCATATCGCCGGTATACAGGTGATCTCAAACATGTCCCAAAACGAAATATCGCTGGTAAATCGGCGGTTGCTAAGAGGGTCTTGTAGTTGTCTTCTGTCTCAAGTAGTGAAACTAAAAGTAGAAAAAACTGGACATGTCTATGGGCTGACAACTTGAAGAACTTTAGCTTTCACTATCACGGCTTGTAGTGACTTACAGTGGCAAACATGTCATGGGCCTCTTATGGCGGTGGAAATAAAGAAGACAATCCAAGTTCTAGTCAAGTAGATGACATAGACGAACATGTATTAGAAAATGAGATATAACAAAGTTTAGCACAGCCATTACTGAACTGCAGTTTTGGGGTCAGGTTTTGTGTGGAAGGACCACAGGTTAAAGGGATAAAGAACAATTATAAGACTTGGGTGAATCATCATGTACATTATGAATCTGTATGTGAATGCATTCATATATGTTCCTATTGACATTATTCTCGTTTATCATGTTGTCCCTCCCCGCAGAAATCTTCAATCCCTGCTGGAATACGAGGGAGACAGCTTTGAGGATTTGTTCTGCCTCAGTTTTGAGGTAAAATAAAATAGTGAATTAGTTTTATTTACTCTCTTTACATTTTTATTTCTCATTTTAAAATGACTCTCTCAAATTTATGATATATTTCAGTCTATATTATTCAAGAGGTTTGTTTCGATGCTTGATCACTAGCACCCACCAGGTTTTTGTAAAAATCAACTAATAATATACACATAATGAAGTATGTTAAAAATTCACTCATCTGTAAAGTGTAGGGGCTTGGTTGTTGTTTTTGTGTGTATGTTTATAGTTCCATGTTTTTTCTCCAGATAATGCAGGATCAGTTTGGAGAGAAGAAAGCCGTCGAACTGTGTCCTGGAGGCCGAGACAAGGATGTCGACAACGGAAATAAGTGAGACCATTATTTGGTTAAAGCTTTTAGATAAAGTCCTGCCCCCAAAGTAAAAACAGCCAAACAAGTACCATAGATTCTTACACTTATTCAAAACTGATAGATCCCAACGGAATTAGATATGGTTCTGAAACTGAATTTACTGATAAACTTGAGATGCATCCTTCCCAGCACTCAGATGTCCATGTTACTTCTAAACATTTCAATCATGGTTTGGAATTATTCACTGCCGAGACAGTTCATGTATTTATGTTTTCAGACAATAGATATTTGTTGGAAAACTTCTGTCTTTTGACTTGTCAACTTTGTGTTAAAACTCTGGAATCTAATATCTAGTTGGCGGAAGACTGGTGTGGAAAAAATAATATTCATATTAGATATCAGAAAAATACCTTACTGTGTTTTGTTTATTTTTCCTTTTGAAAGGCACGAATATGTCAATCTGTATGTGGACTTCCTCCTCAACAAATCCGTCCAGGAGCAGTTCACCGCGTTCAGTGAGGGCTTCCACGCCGTGTGTGGGGGGGTTGTCTTGGTAAGTGTCTGCTTAGTGCATGTATAGTAGCTTCTCTAAACAGGTTTTCTCGGGTTTTCTCGGGCTAGGGCACAAACTCATTAAAAAGCCTAGTCCGTGCTGTTACATGCTACTTCATAAAATGAATAGTATTCTTTTATCTCGTCTAAAAATATGATAAATCGCCTGAAATAGCGACCTGGAGATCGAGATAAGGCGCTTTTGGAATTCCCTCTGTCTATTTAAAGACCTTGCGCATGAATCCGACGGATAGCACATTCTCGCAAATCTTAGAAAAATTTAGTGCGAAAGATAACGTTTATTTTTATATATTTTTCGATATAGTACTTTTTTTCTGGAAAGGGTCGTAATTTCAGCTTTAAAAATATACCACTGTAAAGCTTGTCAATTTCTCTTTTAAAATAAATCTGCGTCACGCATTATTAATGCGCCAGATTCATGCGCAAGGCGAAAGAATAGAGCCACCTCTGACCAAAAATGCGTCAGCTTTCAGTCACTGACCGGCTAACTTCAGAGACGGAAAATTTGATAGCGGCCAGTCCACAATTGCGGCCACCTATGCCTCTACGTTTGACGAGCAAATTGTTTATTTTTGGACACACAACCGCACTCAAATGCTAATTTAATGCCACTTTATCATTTTTTACATTGAAAACCTCTCACAGATTCTATCATTACTGTTAAAACCCTAAATTTAGATTAGGTTTAATCTACAAGTAGATAGAGCCTCTGTACTCTAGATCTAGATAGATCTTACAAAGAGTTTCAGCAGGCCCTAGGAGTGAAGTGCTTTCTAGTTCTCCGAAAATAGAATAGAGTACAGCAAAATTAATTCAATTCAATTCAATGTTTATTCAGTCAATATATATTACTTAAATACTTCAATAAGATGTCAAAGTTTAAAATATATTTTCTCTATCCCATAAATTTTCGTTTTACGCTATAAAAAATAAGAGATTTTATCGGCACTTATTCAACCAAAACAACTAGACTGCCGTAACATTGGATGGATGAGTTTATTTTTTTAACGGATAGAGACAGCTTGTAAAAACAAGCTTTTTGATTTTTCAACAAAACATTGACTTATAATGTATCCTATCTTTATAAAGAGTTTAGTTATTTTAAATTGATATTTAATACACATTTAACTATGTTTAATGGGTGGCACAGTGCAAAGGTTTATTATGGCTCAGGGCTGCCACCCCTACTCCCGATGTTGACTCGCCTCGATTATTTTCTACAGGCGAAAGTGCTCTTGAGCGGCGTCTCCTCACCTAGGTTGATTCAAGACAGTGCGTTTGCGATGGCAAAACTTGCCTTTTCTATGATTTCATTTCAAATTTACAAGCATTAAATGACTAAAAACAGGGAATCTATTGTTTAATTCTCGTAGAGCTTGTTCTGAGGAAGAAAAAAAATGCTTTCCATGCACGAAGATATCTTCTGTTATTTTTTTATTTTATTTTTTGAAAATGAGTCATTTCGCCTCTTTTTATCTCTTTGTTTCTTGTTTAAAACGCTTTAAAAAAAAAATCAGCATAATCCCCATTCAGTATAGAGTGTGTGACACAAAAATTATCAACCTTGAGTGTGTATTTTTTTCCCCACGAAGCTCCGAACTTGGTGCATTGTGCAGTTGGGGAATGAGGGCGATTTTTCAAATTTTTGAAATTTCGTAACTCCTTTCAAAATCAAACTATACAGTTGAATTTGATGTCACAATTCTTAGAATCAAAAGATCTATCCAGATCAATAAATATTTGAAGTCTAAATGCAATTTAAAATTTTTAGTTAAGAGTACCTATGTATAGCGTAGTAGAGCAGAGTGGTGGACATTGTCGTCCTGGTAAATTTTTCTTGTATAGTAAAATCTAAACTATTCACCAAAGTTGTGACCTTTGGAAAATTCTTGAGAACTTGTTGGATCAGGTTTTGAGCAGGCGTTAATACCCCCGTTGTTGTCGCCCTCAGGACTTGTTCCACCCCCAGGAGCTGCAGGCGATGGTTGTAGGCAACGAGGACTACGACTTTGAGGAGCTGGAGAAGGCAAGTCATAGGGTCATTGCTAGTGTGACAGGTACAACCTCATAGGTCAAACTGTTTTGGAATCCAGGGCCAGGTACAAAAAGGGGCACATGTGAATCATGACAGTGGCGAAAGATCCCTGTCATAGGAAGCCGTTTATCAGTACAGTGAAACTCGGTAATAACAAGATTTCTCAACTTTCTTATTAACTCTCGTTATTCGAGGGTTGTCACAGAGGTGAGGTACGTGAACCCATAATTTTTGAATCACTTTAAGCAATTTAAAAAATTTGTAAAGGAAATGGTTTTGTTCTGATGACGAGATTATCACAGAAGTACCAGCATAGATGTCTTGACGCAAATGATTTTGAGGAGGGTACAGTTGCTCTCCTCTCATGGTGGAAAAAATGCATCGATCAACATGACAATTACATCAAAGAGTAGACTAAAGGTGTGGACATGTTACGTGAAAATTGTATTAAATTGGCCCAAATATTTCCTGACTTCTGGCTTCAGTAACCTTACTTGAGCGACACTCTGATAGAAAGGCTTCTCATTAATCCCAAAATCAGACCCAAAGAGGAATTTGTTACAGGAAGAAAAATGTTCCCCAGTTAGGTGGCCGGGGTTATACCCCCTTTCTTTAATTGCACTATATTATACGTAGGTGTTTGACCCAAGGCAGCCTCCTTTAAATCTATATCGCTGGTGTCGTTGTCGGAAAGTCACTGAGCTGTGGTACTAGGGAATGACTGCACTCAGCGAGCATGTGTAGGTCTGAGGAGGTTCTTTCAACACCTTTCTCAAATTATTTAAAATTAGGTTTGGAGCAGTTTCACTCTGGAACTTCTCGTTATTAGCAGGATTAGCTGATTTAGGTTCTCGTGAACTCCAAGACTTTGTGATATTTTATGTGGCTGTATTTAGCATTCTGGATTATGTTCACATAAGCAGGATTAAACTAGTAAGAATTTGAAATATGAGTCTAATTCTAACAAATCTAAAAGAGAAAGAAATAACATATTCTCTCGCAAAAGGTTAGTTTATGAGACTTTCAAATTATCAGACCAGCCTTTGAGGTTTCCACTGTATTTAGTCGTTGAAGGTGGATTTAGGTAGCCTCGCAGCTAGATACATTTATAATTTTTTATTTTATGATAAAACTAGTTGAGAGCCCGTTCTTACGGAAAAATCATTTAGTGAAATAGTGCTTTATGAGCATGATTACATAGAGAGTAAAATGAGCATTTTAAAATGGAGGGGAACAGTTGTTAAACAAAAAGTGTACAAGATGAAAATAATTCTTGTTAGACAGAGAAACTGACATAAAATATTGTAAAGATCTAGGGGAGAGGGAAGGTAGTGTGTATACACCCTATATTTTGTGTACAGGATCGCTTTACAAAATTTTTGCTTTATGCACTCTATAATTGCAGTGTTTTTTCAAAGACTTGCTACACACACTATAATTTTTTTTTTCTCTGAAATCATTTTTTAATCGAGCCTATGGAGAGAGCAAAAGTCTCTCCTAGATTAACATTTTCTAGGTCTCAAGAAGATAATAATTATACATACTCGGTATGCAACGTTTACATTCGGTATTTGAATAAGTACGATACTAATTATATAGTGTGTAAAGCAAAATTTTTACAGACACCTATGGACTCAGCCGAGACTGACAGCTGTTAGGCAAAAATTTAAAAGATAAGATCTAGATCTAGGTCCCGGCGATGGGAACCTTATAAAGTTACGGAGGAGTGCAGCGAAAAAGTCAAAATGACTGTCCTAGGCCTGGGATTACGGTGTATGCACATAAATGTATTTTGAACCTGTGGTGGGAAACCAAATGTATAGATTATAAAGTTCACCCAAAAAGTTTTAAAATGTTGGCCTGGACCTAGGATTAGGCTTGTTGTTTTTTGTGTGTGTAATCTCGATTATTCTCAATGAGTCAGATCTAGATCTGAACAGCCAAAGAAAAAAAAGGAAAAAATGTTAGACCTGTTGTGTTCAGGTGCCGAGAGCAGTAGAAATAGCAGCAGAAGTAGTAAGACAAGAGAAGGTCTAGATCTTTGCTCTGTCAGCAGCCAAAGCAATCCCATATCCCAAGTAGATTTTATCCACTCAAGATGAAAGACACTCCAAGACTGACTAAATCTACAGCCCCTAAAACAGCTCACACAACACATCTCTAGGCTAAGGCCTCTAGGCAAGCCTAGCACAACTCACTAACATCACACTTCTCTAGGCTCAGGCATCTAGGCAACCCTAACATAACTCACAACATACTCATGACACACTTTCACCACAGACCTATTTAGATCAAAATGTAGCTACAGGTGGGTCTATTTAGATCTAGATCTAGATCCACATAGACCTTCTTATCTAAGGGTTTACGATGTGAAGAAAGTTTTCTTTTTTTAAACAAACCCTACATAAATTAAAGAACGTAATAATAATAATAATACTAATAATAAAGTGCATTTATATAGCAGCTTTCCCATATTGTTGCTCAAAGCGCTTTACATTTGTTTAAATCAAGCAATCAATAAAATACATATTGCTAAAACTATGGTGTAATTTACAGGATACACAGAATCGTAATACATTTCTCATATAGGAAAAGCGGTATAATACAAAAACATTAAGTCGAATTATACAGTTACTACAATCAAATAAATGATCATGGAGAAAGTAGATGACACAGCATACATTTATCAGTTTTAGGTTAAAATAAATTGATGATTAAATAATTTGTAAAATAAAGGAGGTAGCATGTGTAAATACTCAGATTAAAAAGACTAAGGACTTGTAAATAAATGGTGGAGTAAAAATGTTGCACAGAATATACCATAATCATATTAACATACAAATTTGATAAAAAAAATTAATTTTGATTTGAATCGATAGATTGGTATAATAAGTGGACAATGAAGTTTTTGTTTCTTTAATTTTATAAATTAACTATAATTAATTATGACTTTTAAAGGTGCCATTGCACTGGACAAAAATAGAGCTATATTCATGCACAGTTTTAATAAAAATCTGTGCTGTAGTTAATCCTGTTATGGTAAGCACAAATTGATGGTATTTTTTTGTAATATAAATATTACGAAATCTAAATGATTCGGGAGAGTACTTGTCCCTAGCCCTGTCTTACCGTTGTTTCTCCATAGAACACAACCTACAAGGGAGAGTACTTTCGCCAACACCAGACAATCAACTTTTTCTGGGAGGTCTTCCATGAGATGAGCCTAGTGGACAAGAAAAAGTTCCTCTGTAAGTTTATTAGCAACTGTGTGACTGGGGTTTTAATTAACCTAATTAGAACAAGTATGGCTATGGTTTAATTGACCTATTTAGAACAAGTATGGCTATGGTTTTGATTGACCTATGTGGAACAAGTATGGCTATGGTTTTGATTGACCTATTTGGAACAAGTATGGCTATGGTTTTGATTGACCTATTTAGAACAAGTATGGCTATGGTTTTGATTGACCTTTTTGGAACAAGTATTGCTATGGTTTTGATTGACCTTTTTGGAACAAGTATAGCTATGGTTTTGATTGATCTTTTTGGAACAAGTATAGCTATGGTTTTGATTGACCTTTTTGGAACAAGTATGGCTATGGTTTTGATTGACCTATGTTGATTAAGTATGGCTATGGTTTTGATTGACCTATGTTGATTAAGTATGGCTATGGTTTTGATTGACCTATGTGAACAAGTATGGCTATGGTTTTGCTTGATCTGTTTGGAACAAGTTTGACTATGGCTTTGATTGACCTATGTGAAGCAAGTATGGCTATGGTTTTAATTGACCTATGTTGATTAAGTATGGCTATGGTTTTGATTGACCTATGTTGATTAAGTATGGCTATGGTTTTGATTGACCTATTTGGAACAAGTATGGCTATGGTTTTAATTGACCTATGTTGATTAAGTATGGCTATGGTTTTAATTGACCTATTTAGAACAAGTATGGCTATGGTTTTAATTGACCTATGTTGAACAAGTATGGCTATGGTTTTAATTGACCTATGTTGATTAAGTATGGCTATGGTCATCTGTCCCCACGCCCTCCACATCTTTTTCATTTAATTAGAAAAAAAATTCTTTTCCACGTTCTTGCTCAGAAATAGCCATACCTTCAAAGGGATTTCTGTCTGTGCCATTTTATTGTGCCCCTGAATAAGTCATACATTGTTAAAATGCAATAGTGTTGAAACCTGTTTCTAAATGATGATATACAAAATGTTTACATTTAAAAGAATTGAAAGTTAAAAAAGAGTACTTTGATTTACCGCGGCTTCAGATTCTATTCAGGTTTAAGTGCATAATGACCAATGGCTACATCATTGTCCTTTTTAACATGATCAATCATTGAAGAAAACTTTCTCCTTCATATTCTTTTGGGTTGTTTTCTTTTGTTTCAGTATTCTTGACTGGCAGTGATCGTATCCCAGTATTTGGCATGAAATACCTAAAGGTAAGCACACCTATACCATGTAGATTTTTCAGATTTTTCACATGATCCACAATTTTTTTTGTTTTGTTTGACAAGGTGTGGGAACCCTCATCCTTAACATTTTTTTTTCAAAGCCTGGTTCTTAACCCAAAGCTTCTTGCTATGAGTTTGTCTCATTTATGTACAATTATTACTCTTAAGGGAAGTAACTCCCATTGAAAAAAAACTTACTTCACAAAAATCAATCCCAGTCCCACCCTTTCTTCATGATATATTGTACCTTGTATTGGTGCACCAAAGACATCCCAGGTTTTGTTTCTGTCCCCAGATGACAATCCAGCCGACCGGGGGTGGGGAGGACTTCCTGCCCGTGGCCCACACGTGCTTCAACCTGCTGGACCTGCCGAAATACTCGAGCAGAGAGAACCTCAAGCAGAAACTGCTGCTGGCCATCCAGCAGACGGAAGGCTTCGGCCTCGTCTGACGCAAGCCCTCACCTAAACTTTTAGTAGAAAAATAGAACAAGGGCCGTAACCAACTCAACTAAAGCAAGATGTGACTCTTCTCATACTATGCATAGACTAAACCAATACATTATATGAACATCTCAATATTTCTGTTAAAACTAGATATGTGTGTATGGCTAAACAAGAAGCAGTCATTGTGGGGAGTGTGTGCTTTTGGGTGTGAAGAAAGGAGAATCTGTGTAGATAGAAAAGATATGGAGACTTGACTTACTATTCCAATTCATTCATTATCCTTTTAATTTTTAATCATTATAATATAGATCTACATATTAAAAATTCCATTGTTTTTTTTTTCAATGTGTTTTTTCTTTGAGTGATATCTATATATATAATTTATATACTTTTCTTTTAACAAATCTTTTAATGGAACAATCAAACGTTAAAACAGAAAAGCAAGCGTTCTATGAATTGAAAGTAACTACATAGCCATTGAGTTTAATCATCATGAGAGGAGCATATCAAAATGATATACACATCTAAAACCATATCTTCACGGATACGATAGGATGGGTTTTGAGATGTATAGATCTACAGTATCCGCATGTTTATTTGTTGTTTAAAGCAGTTATCATCTGGTGTGACCTGGAAAGGTCTAAAGCTCTGAATAACCAACACACAGTGCTCTATTGCATCAAAATTGCATCAACATCACTTGCTCTTCTGACTAAATAATTTTGTCTCAAGCAATAAAAAAAAGTACTCAGCCTAACACTTAAAAATTACTGCCCGGTGGGAAGTTTTAGATGTGTGTAAGGACCAGAGTTTCCAACATTATGCTGCAAATCTTGTAAGTTTCAGTGGCGTCTTTCCCAGCACAGATAGGGGAATGCATGATAGTGAATTATAATGTTTTTTTTTTATTTTTTTTTGCTGTTTCTTGTATAAAGCTTATTTACTTCTCCAGAGCAAAATGCTGTTTCAATCATAATAACTTTCTTTGAGATATTTAGATTGCACTGTATGTCTTTTATTTTTTCTTTATGTTTTTGCTACCATATGATGTACAATTTTATACTGGTTGCTAAATATGTTGATTGAGACAACCATCCAATGTCCTTGCAAATAAACAATTTGTGCTGTTGCCATGCAAATTAAAAATGTGTAAATTAACCTGATAGTTTTTTTCACAAGCAGTCTATCAAAATCATTTTTTGTTCAATTGCTTTTTTTCTGTGAAAAAGTAACTAACTATTTTGATTTAGTAATTGGAATTCTTGAGCAGCTTTTATGAATTTTTGTTTGTAGAAACTCCTCAAGTGTCGGCCCTTCACTCCTGACCCTGTAGGTGTGCGGACATACCAACTCCATCAGCGATTCCAGCCAGTTTCAGACAAAAATCAATTATTTATTTTTATTACTTTTTCATTTCTCGATGCCTATTGGATGTTGGTTGACAGTTAACAGCTCGCGACACCAGGCCGACGACCTTTGCGTTACGACACTGAGGCAAAATTTGGTCTGTGGTCGGCACCCACCATTTTTTTCGCGGCTCTAAATTCAAAAGATTTAAGACATATCTCTCAAGCTTGGTGTGGGTGGATCCTAGGCGGAGCTCCCGGTCACTTGGTTGGGCTGCTCACCCAGGCACTGAAACAACAACCACTTCACCACATCAAGTCCACGTCTGTGAATTTCTCTAGAATATTCTTATAAATACATGTAGATCTCCCAACATATATTCCTGTACAGTCTGCCTGGACGGAAGTTTCAATTTGCATCAGACAAAACAGCTAGATGTAGTACAGCTATAAACTGTTAAGCTCCAACATCAGACAAAACAGCTAGATGTAGTACAGGTATAAGCTCCAACTTAAGCTCCAACATCAGACAAAACAGCTAGATGTAGTACAGGTATAAACTCCAACTTAAGCTCCAACATCAGACAAAACAGCTAGATGTAGTACAGGTATAAACTGTTAAGCTCCAACATCAGACAAAACAGCTAGATGTAGTACAGGTATAAACTGTTAAGCTCCAACATCAGACAAAACAGCTAGATGTAGTACAGGTATAAACTGTTAAGCTCCAACATCAGACAAAACAGCTAGATGTAGTACAGGTATAAACTGTTAAGCTCCAACATCAGACAAAACAGCTAGATGTAGTACAGGTATAAACTCCAACTTAAGCTCCAACATCAGACAAAACAGCTAGATGTAGTACAGGTATAAACTGTTAAGCTCCAACATCAGACAAAACAGCTAGATGTAGTACAGGTATAAACTGTTAAGCTCCAACATCAGACAAAACAGCTAGATGTAGTACAGGTATAAACTGTTAAGCTCCAACATCAGACAAAACAGCTAGATGTAGTACAGGTATAAACTGTTAAGCTCCAACATCAGACAAAACAGCTAGATGTAGTACAGGTATAAACTGTTAAGCTCCAACATCAGACAAAACAGCTAGATGTAGTACAGGTATAAACTCCAACTTAAGCTCCAACATCAGACAAAACAGCTAGATGTAGTACAGGTATAAACTCCAACTTAAGCTCCAACATCAGACAAAACAGCTAGATGTAGTACAGGTATAAACTGTTAAGCTCCAACATCAGACAAAACAGCTATAGGTAGTACAGGTATAAGCTGTTACGCTCCAACATCAGACAAAACAGCTAGATGTGGTACATGTATAAACTGTTAAGCTCCAACATCAGACAAAACAGCTAGATGTAGTACAGGTATAAACTCCAACTTAAGATCCAACAGCTGTAGCAGTGCTTGTTATTGTATAAACTGTTAAGTGTTAACACCAGACAAAACAGTGCGTGTATAAACTGTTATTGTTAAGTGTTAACACCAGACAAAACAGTGCGAGTATAAACTGCTAAGTGTTAACACCAGACAAAACAGTGTGTGTATAAACTGTTAAGTGTTAACACCAGACAAAACAATGCATGTATAAACTGTTAAGCGTTAACACCAGAGAAAACAGTGTGTGTATAAACTGTTAAGTGTTAACACCAGACAAAACAGTGCATGTATAAACTGTTAAGTGTTAACACCAGACAAAACAATGCATGTATAAACTGTTAAATGTTAACACCAGACAGTGTAGGGTTCTAAGTTTAAAGTAGGTGTAGCTTACAACTCGTCTTAAAACTGGGAGTTACATGCCTGGAGGCGGGTTGTACTTACTTTTGATCCTATGGCACCCTCGTTCTTCACATGCAAGTCATTTTAACAAGATAGTTTAGCCAAAATAACAGTATTTTAATAATTCCAAAAAGGTAGCAATAGCATGCATTAAATTTAAAATATCGGTATAAAACGGTAATGCCGCTACATAGCTTTAAAGTATTTTCTTGTACAAAGACTTTGTCGTTTTATATATAATAAATCAAGAAACAAATTAATATGGTAATTATTTCACTTGAAAATGTGAAAATATCCATGGAAAGTATAAATTGATAGGCGTCTTTAAAAAGATATACTGAAAGACTTGGTTTAAAAATTAGTTATCAAATGCATAAACTATTTTTATACATAAAGAGTTATACGTCATGAAGTAAATGTCGCTTGTGACCGAGTGAGATTGTAAACGTATGGCACGAGTCCACGGTTGCACCAACATAGAGAAGCACTGGACCAGTTATTCACAGAATGACTCGGGAAGTAAAAGCTGAAATCTCTCGGGGAAATGTAGACCTGTCGAAATGATTAAATTATGCAATAGCGAAATCAACTCTGAAAATACATGTGTGTCTTTCTCATGCACTACTGGCACCAGCTGTAAGACTGCAAGGGTTATTACTTACGCAATATGAAAATTACAAATAAACAAAAACCGAATCGGCACCACTCTAACGCTCCTGCCTCTGAAGTTAAAAAAACCCAATAACTTGCAACTCCACAATTGTGGATTTCACACACTTGTAGCATCTCCTGATAATGTTGGGCGATTGGGGAAGAGAAAACCCATACCCTGCTCGAGTGCTGCGGGCTACATAGAATTTCACGTTTTCAAAGAAATCCATAGTTTGTCGTCAAGTTCCCAGTCCAGTCTCGAGCAGCCCTGATGAATTGATATAAAACTGCCAACTACTACATGGTATAGCAGGAGGCGCAGCACTGAGGCATTGATATAAAACTGCCAACTACTACATGGTATAGCAAGAGGCGCAGGAGTGACGCCAGTCTCGATGTTTACGTGGACAAGTCTCATTATCAAGAGGTCCGGGTTCCAACTGCCGCCTGCCCCTTCGCCTTGGCCATGAGGGAAGGCGTCATCAGCGCGTCTGAGAAGACGAGTGTCCGGAGGTGGACGCAGCGCGCCAGGAAGCGCGTCAGGGTCTCGAGAGACGGCGGGCTGGACTTGGACACGGAGAAGGTGGC
>RQTK01000478.1:315823-348531 GCA_003991915.1 Elysia chlorotica
CCGGCCCGCCCGTTGCCCACCAGCTCGCGGAGCGGCAGCGACGCCACGATCACGGCGCCCGGCTCGCGCGGCCAGCAGTGCGTGTTGAGCGTGACCTGGAGGCGCGGGCACGCCAGGCGAGCGCTGGTCCACTCCGCCGCGCGGATCACGTCGCCGCGAGTCTGGTCCAGCACGTACAGGTCGAGCCGGAGCAGAAGCAGCGAGTCGGCGAGCGCCTCACACAGGCGGGCCGCGCCGATGGCGTGCAGGTAGATGTAGTTGAGGGAAATCTCGCTGAGCCGCCAGCAGCGCCGGAACACGCTCATCAGGTGCACGGCCACGTACCGCGACGGCGTGTCGCAGCAGAACAAGTTGACCACGCTGAGAGATGTGAGCGTGGCCCTGGAGCGGCTCGCGCCCACGCAGCGCAGCACGCGGTGGGAGAAGGGCGGCGTCAGGAAGGCGTTCTTGAGGTCGATGGAGCGCAGCGCCGCCTGGGACTGCAGGAAGTGCGACAGCGAGGAGACCAGCACGTGCTTGGACGCGCGGAAACCGTCCCACGACTCGTCGAAGTTGAGGTGCCGCAGCGTGAACGTGTGCAGCGTGCGGCGGCCGGCGGGGAGGTCTGCAAGACCCAGCAGCAGCAGTCTGACGCCCTGCGCCACGCTGTAGGCGGTGATGAGGTTCGGGGAGGAGCACGCCACGTCCAGCCGCTGCAGGTGGCTCCCCATGGCGCTCACGTAGCCAGACAGGCGCTGCTGGAAAATAGAGGGCGGGGTATGGGTGGGAGGGGGCGGGGCATTTTAGACAATGAGTTTATTGTTTTTAAAGAACGTGAGAGCATCAGGTATGCTGAATATCACAGGAGAAGGATACGCCACGCAAGCTATTGGCTGTGCACTACCACCGTAGCATTTTCCAACTGGTAGCTCAGTTAGGGAAAATCTTTATAAGAAGTTTCATTATGTTGTGTGGTTGTTTAAACTCCAACTTAAGCTCCAACATCAGACAAAACAGCTACATGTAGTACAGCTATAAACTGAAAATTTTTACAGACACCTATGGACTCAGCCGAGACTGACAGCTGTTAGGCAAAAATTTAAAAGATAAGATCTAGATCTAGGTCCCGGCGATGGGAACCTTATAAAGTTACGGAGGAGTGCAGCGAAAAAGTCAACATGACTGTCCTAGGCCTGGGATTACGGTGTATGCACATAAATGTATTTTGAACCTGTGATGGGAAACCAAATGTATAGATTATAAAGTTCACCCAAAAAGTTTTAAAATGTTGGCCTGGACCTAGGATTAGGCTTGTTGTTTTTTGTGAGTGTAATCTCGATTTTTCTCAATGAGTCAGATCTAGATCTGAACAGCCAAAGAAAAAAAAAGGAAAAAATGTTAGACCTGTTGTGTTCAGGTGCCGAGAGCAGTAGAAATAGCAGCAGAAGTAGTAAGACAAAGAGAAGGTCTAGATCTTTGCTCTATCAGCAGCCAAGGCAATCCCGTATCCCAAGTAGATTTTATCCACTCAAGATGAAAGACACTCCAAGACTGACTAAATCTACAGCCCCTAAAACAGCTCACACAACACATCTCTAGGCTAAGGCCTCTAGGCAAGCCTAGCACAACTCACTAACATCACTATACCAGTGACCTACACCTTACCCTCCCTCCACACACCCACACACACCAAACAAGAGTATACCAGTGACCTACACCTTACCCTCCCTCCACACACCCACACACACCAAACAAGAGTATACCAGTGACCTACACCTTAACCTCCCTCCACACACACACACACCAAACAAGAGTATACCAGCGACCTACACCTTACCCCCTCTCCCCTCCACACACACACACTCCAAACAAGAGTATACCAGTGACCTACACCTTACCCTCCCTCCACACACCCACACACACCAAACAAGAGTATACCAGTGACCTACACCTTAACCTCCCTCCACACACACACACACACCAAACAAGAGTATACCAGTGACCTACACCTTACCCTCCCTCCACACACCCACACACACCAAACAAGAGTATACCAGTGACCTACACCTTACCCTCCCTCCACACACCCACACACACCAAACAAGAGTATACCAGTGACCTACACCTTACCCCCTCTCCCCTCCACACACACACACTCCAAACAAGAGTATACCAGTGACCTACACCTTACCCTCCCTCCACACACCCACACACACCAAACAAGAGTATACCAGTGACCTACACCTTACCCCCCCTCACACACACACACACACCAAACAAGAGTATACCAGTGACCTACACCTTACCCCCCTCCACACACACACACTCCAAACAAGAGTATACCAGTGACCTACACCTTACCCACACTTCCCTCCACACACACACTCCAAACAAGAGTATACCAGTGACCTACACCCTACCCCCCCCCACACACACCAAACAAGAGTATACCAGAGACCTACACCTTACACCCCCCCCTACACACACACACACACATCAAACAAGAGTATACCAATGACCTGCATGCGCTGAGCCTGCGACCTGTAGTAGCCGCTGAAGTCGAAACTTCTGGATCGCCACAGGGACGGGTCGTGGAACACTCGCCGCCACTTCCGGCATGCGCAGGACGCTTTGCTTAAGTCAACTTCCTGAATGTGCGACACACAAGGTGCAGTTGGTCAGTCGTGTTTAAACACTGATATACAGGACAGGGTTTGGCTATAACTAGTTTTGTACTGCAGCTCCTGTTTAGATAATATTTCATAACTATAACAAGCTTTGTACAGCAGTAGTATAAAAAAGTGCCCATGCCATAAGAAGGTTTGTGCAGCAGTACTATAAAAAAAAATGTCCATGCCATAGGAAGTTTTGTACAGCAGTATGTTAAATAATAGTTCTTGATATAAAATGTTTTGTACAGCAGTAGTATAAATAAAAGGTGCTTATCATAGACAGTTGTGTACAGCAGTAGTATAAATAAAAGGTCTACCACCTAGACTCGGGGGAGATTTTCTTTGGTAAATTTGAGGGCCGGTTAGCACTGCAGATTATTATGTCTTATGACAAGCGCTTTGAGCCCGGTGAGTGTGGGCTAAACCGCTACGTAATAAAGTACATTAGTTTATTAGTATGTCTTAAACTGTTTTCTCTGAAGCGCGTGTCAAAGAGGCAACATCATCTGAGAAGACTTGGCCAGTGTCTTTTTTATCTTTGTTTTAAATGCTTCTCTCTGTTTGTTTTGTTTTGTTTTCTTAAACCTTTCCTCCGACTTCAAGGAGCGCCTTCTCTTGGGAAGTTGTTGTGGTTGTTGTTGTTGTTGTTGTTGTTGTTGTTGTTGTTGTTGTTTTTGTTGTTGTTGTTGTTTCTGTTATTGTTTCTGTTTGTTTGTTTTAGCTCCATGAATAGTAGGATTATGAAAAATGGGCTGCTACTTTATCGCTTGGTTAATCCAAGTACGGGAAAACTTGATCACTGCTTCACAAAATACATGGATTTTCACACTACAGTACATTGCATTATTTTTGTACAATTGTTTTGAGATTTTTGTATTATAGGAATCAGTTTATCGCAAGAAACCTGTGTATGACCCGCACCCCGACTATGGACAAAATACAACGCTACCGATATGTTTGAGGGTTATTTTAAATACCTTCTCAAGTCCCTTGTCTTTTTTTTTCATCATGTAAAGAATGTAATATTACAATGAAGTCAGGGCGTTTTTATTCTCTTCTTGTCACAGCTGCCACGACTTTAAAATAATATTTGGAAATGTCTTCCCTGCATTTCAGTAACAAAAACATATCGATCAAGCCTGCGGGGAGGTCAAAGGGCAGACACGTCTCTGTGGGTGTGTGATGTCTAGCAGTAGCCCTTTACACGTCGCTGTGGGTGTGTGATATCTAGCAGTAGCCCTTTACAGTAGCCCTTTACACATCGCTGTGGGTGTGTGATATCTAGCAGTAGCCCTTTACACATCGCTGTGGGTGTGTGATATCTAGCAGTAGCCCTTTACACGTCGCTGTGGGTGTGTGAGCTTTAGCAGTAGCCCTTTACACGTCGCTGTGGGTGTGTGAGCTTTAGCAGTAGCCCTTTACACGTCGCTGTGGGTGTGTGATATCTAGCAGTAGCCCTTTACATGTCGCTGTGGGTCTGTGAGCTTTAGCAGTAGCCCTTTACACATCGCTGTGGGTCTGTAAGCTTTAGCTGTAGCCCTTTACACATCGCTGTGGGTGTGTGAGCTTTAGATCTTTCCACGTCGCTGTGGGTCTGTGAGCTTTAGCAGTAGCCCTTTACACATCGCTGTGGGTCTGTGAGCTTTAGCTGTAGCCCTTTACACATCGCTGTGGGTCTGTGAGCTTTAGCAGTAGCCCTTTACATGTCGCTGTGGGTCTGTGAGCTTTAGCAATAGCCCTTTACACATCGCTGATTCAGAAGTCTAAGCCACCAGCTACAGTCACCACTTTGAGGTCACACTGGAGTAGAGCATTGGCTTTGAACGCAAGATGTCTGTCGTTCGAAGCCCACTGTTCCCTCATGGTTTGTCGGTGTAGAGTGTCTGTGAAGCCCTGCCTAGCTCTGACTAGCCCTTTGTGGGGGCTCCTGGCCGTACAGGTATCTGCCTTGGACCTAAGGGCGGTCAGTTTTGTTTTTACGGCACGTATCACGGTAGGCACGGTATACTGTACCTAGGGGATGTTAGAAACTGTAAAACTCACCACCCTCGCATGAGGATCTTTTATAAAGATAAAAGGTCATAATTACAACTCTGTGCTAAGCTTACAGCTCGTCACGATATGCGTATGATAAGCCTTAAGGCGAGTTGTACTTACGGCCCTAACACCAACATTACAACAAGCATGGGTTTAAATTAGATCCAGCCCCGAAAAGAAAACTTTTTCCTGTGATATATTTCAAAACAAATAAAAAAAGAAACAAGACTTTGAAGAAAGCGATTTGGAAAGCTTTCAGACGGCCTGTAACTGCAAGCAAATGAATGGTTTACCTTTAAGAAGCGGAAGATGTAGAGCAAAAGTTCGTCCGGCAGGTTGGCCCATGTCTCCATTGCGATTTCAATTAGAAAATTAAATTACGTTTGGAGGCCTTTTAATTATTAGTAATTATTGAGAAAATTTCGCGGCGTCTCTGAGAAAATTTCACGGCGTCTATAACAACCAAAGATTCATAGTTTTGTACTTTTTCTATCAAGATTCAAGTGCACACTTATTTGGTGTATAATATATTAGATCTGTTTAAAAAAAAACTGAAACATTTTTTTTCCTTTAAGCTGCGCAAAGTTTTAATAAACTAGCGGCTTCGTTGACAATGCAAAAGAAACGAAGAGACAAGCACAGCTGCATTTGTTAGTTGGTTGGTTAGTTTGTTGACGCTCCCTGCAGCCTCAAGGCTACTTTGTGGATAAGTGCCACGGCTCATTTTCACAAAGATCAATGTGGGCAGGACTTTTATCATGTTTGAGCTGACATTATTTTCTACTGACAGCTATCCAACCACAGCCAAACAAGCGGCAACATCGGCTCAACTGGGACAGCATTCGTCTCCAGGTCGAAAGGTGCGCGGGTCAAAACACCGGATTGATCAAACTGATTTATTTCTTCAATTCCGTCCTCTACTGGTTGGGTCGGTTTCAGTTTACTGTGACCGGCTGAGACAGAAGTAGGTCTCCACGCACTATCTCGTGTGTGGTGCGTAAAATGTCAGACGTCAGTCTTGGGACCCGTCTACAATGAAGCCTATATAGTGCTGACGTTCCTGTATAGTTTTGTATTGTTACTTTCATAATTATTGAAGCTTTTAGTTCTACACAAGTGTTTCGAAAGGTGTCAATGCGCCACTCTCTTCAAACAACTGTTATGAGTCGTTTTTCGTTTCGTTCGTCCTTTCTTGTGTTGTTTGAAATGTTTATTTGCACTAAAAACTATAATATACATATAATTATGTGAGATATAATAATTATATTAGTTATTACTATAGTGATTTTACGAACAATGTTTTCCATAGAGAAAAAAGTAAATCCTCGGAGAAACATAGAAGATATGGGATGATTTTCAATGTTAAAGAAAACGTGTTTTGTCTCAACTTTCCAATATGGGAACAGTAAACACATGCATTCAGATGAACATAAAAACGGTTTCATGGCCAACCTGGATTTGAAAGAAGCTTATTTTAGCATACCCATTCATAAAAATAGTGCAAAGTATTTTACATCCTCATATCTCGGGATAAAATATATGCTTTTTGCCACTAGCCCACAAATCTTAAGATTCACCTAGAACTTTAACAACTAATGAAACCAGTTTTAGCTCATCTTATAAATAACGAAATGTAGGTGAGTATTCACATTGATGCCATGTACAAGGATCAAGCTATGAAGAAGGTACACCCACTGCTCAATGCGGACGTTCCTTGTTAGATCCGTCGGTGCCTCCCACTCCAGACAAATCCGCCTGTGTTCTGGCACAGACCCTCGATCACTCAGGGTGTGCGCTGGATTCGACAAGCGGTAGGGTGTGCGCTGGATTCGACAAGCGGTAGGGTGTACGCTGGATTCGACAAGCGGTAGGGTGTGCGCTGGATTCGACAAGCGGTAGGGTGTACGCTGGATTCGACAAGCGGTAGGGTGTACGCTGGATTCGACAAGCGGTAGGGTGTGCGCTGGATTCGACAAGCGGTAGGGTGTGCGCTGGATTCGACAAGCGGTAGGGTGTACGCTGGATTCGACAAGCGGTACAGTCTCAGGGTGTGCGCTGGATTCGACAAGCGGTAGGGTGTACGCTGGATTCGACAAGCTGTAGGGTGTGCGCTGGATTCGACAAGCTGTACAGTCTCAGGGTGTACGCTGGATTCGACAAGCGGTACAGTCTCAGGGTGTACGCTGGATTCGACAAGCGGTACAGAAGGAGATGAGGAGGAGAGAAATACACACACTGTAGTGATATACGCGCGCAGTCTTCTAGATCTGTAAGAGGGTGTCTCTACAAAAAGACTGTCGGCGAAATTAATTGGGTCATTTGTGGATACGTTTCTCCAGTGCGATATGAGCCTGTGTTTTCCACGAGTGGAATTTTCAAAAATTACAGCTCTCAAGAAAGGTATATTTATTTGACTAAGGGAAAGATGTACGAGTTACTACTAACTACTAAGGGTAAGGAAAATGTTACGCGATGGATAGAAGAAGGGCTTTATTTGTGTCGACCTATTAATAGCCCGTAGATCAGAGGTCGAGCCAGGGGGTTTGGGTCCCAGGTTGCACTAGATAGGCGCTGGATTGGATTCGACAAGCGGTAGGGTGTGCGCTGGATTCGACAAGCGGTAGGGTGTGCGCTGGATTCGACAAGCGGTAGGGTGTGCGCTGGATTCGACAAGCGGTACAGTCTCAGGGTGTGCGCTGGATTCGACAAGCGGTAGGGTGTGCGCTGGATTCGACAAGCAGTAGGGTGTACGCTGGATTCGACAAGCGGTACAGAAGCAGGTGAGGAGGAGAGGAATACACTAGTGAGATACGCGCGCAGACTTCTAGATCTGGAAGAGGGTGTCTCTACAAAAAGACTGTCGGCGAAATTAATGGGGTCATTTGTAGATACGTTTCTCCATTGCGATATGAGCCTGTATTTTCCACGAGTGGAATTTTCAAAAATTACAGCTCTCAAGAAAGGTATATTTATTTGACTAAGGGAAAGATGTACGACTTACTACTAACTACTAAGGGTAAGGAAAATGTTACGCGATGGATAGAAGAAGGGCTTTATTTGTGTCGACCTATTAATAGCCCGTAGATCAGAGGTCGAGCCAGGTGGTTTGGGTCCCAGGTTGCACTAGATATGCTTATCAAGTTACTGGACGTTAAAGCTGCTATGGTGGGGCTTACACATCTGTGTACCAATCATAGAAACTGTCATTTACGTGTACATAGTGATAGCACTGCGACTGTTACATACATAAGTTACATGAGGGGAACAGATTCCTATCTTTGTAACACTATTGCGACTGAAATTATCGACAGCACCTCGTCTTCCGGGAAGGAACAACGGCAGTGCGGATGAACTCAGTGGGAAGAGCAATGATAACTTAGCACTCAAACAACATTCAATAATCTGTTCTATTGATCTGTTTGTTTAGGCAGATCGATAACTTGAAGTGGGTTTTCACTCAAACAACATTCAATAATCTGTTCTATTGATCTGTTTGTTAAGGCAGATCAATAACTTGAAATGGCCTTTCACTCAAACAATATTCAATAATCTGTTCTATTGATCTGTTTGTGTAGGCAGATCAATAACTTGGAATGGGCTTTCACTCAAACAACATTCAATAATCTGTTTCATTGATATGTTTGCTTCAGGTCTAAACAATAAACTAACTATGTTTCTTCATACCCAAACTCTGAAGCGTGGCGAATTAATACCTTTTTCCATTTAATGGGAGATATATGTAATATTATTATGTTCCTATCATTAGATCTTATCGGGGAAAATTTTAGCAAAGATTATACGATACCTTTTAGGTTGCTTCTTATCATCCTGTGGGTCAAACTGGCTCGAGTGATAGAGCGTTAGTTTCCAGATTGGGAGACACGCGATTCGAATACCACGTTCGGTAAAAAAAAAAAAATTCATTTGTCCGTGACGTGCCCTGCTTGGGTCGGTGTCCGCATAATGGGACCGGCTGAGACAGGAGTTCTGGTCTCCCCACCTTGTCTCGTGTATAGCAGCACATCAAATTGTCAGACGTCCGTCTTGGGGCCCGTCCACAGCATAGCCTATGTAGGGATGACGTTGAACGTTAAAACCAACTCAATTCAACTCAACTTCTAATTGTCCCAAAACGACATAACCTTGGTAAGCAAAGTTGAAAAAAAGCTAATGACCTACAAACCCACAGCGATTCTGACAGTCGTGTCTTTTCTACCCATAGATGTATATAACTACCGTAGTTATTATCTATGCTGCTACCCCATCCTAGGACAGCAGGGCCTGTTCACCTGCTCCAGGGCAGACTGCTACAAGTTGTCTGCGTGTTGCTAGGCCTAGAGCTCCTCAGCTGGATGGGTCTGTTCACCTGCTCCAGGGCAGACTGCTACAAGTTGTCTGCGTGTTGCTAGAGCTCCTCAGCTGGATGGGCCTGAGGGGACATGGAGGGAGGTCCGTCGGGTGGCGTCATGCAGGCGGGAAGAAAATCTACAAAGAAGCAGTATTTGGCAAATTCCTATAAATGGGCCGACTATTGTGGAAAGATAGATGCGGATCTTAGTAGAATTAATGTTCGCAGATTAAAGTCATTTCTTAAACTTTTGTTGGACAATAAGCACGGCTACAGTGTAGTTAATAGAGCTCACTCAGCACAGTGCCGTTGGTGTGTTATGAATAGTCGGGATGTTGAACTACCGTTCTAAAATAGGCCTATTTCATCAATGGACTATTCAATTCTTATCCACCAAAATCCAAATACAAAGCTCTGGGGGTGTTTCCAGAGTTTATAACATGATCAAGGATAAAGGAGTAAATAAGACTTTGTCACTTGTGGAATAATTTTACCATCCCTCAAACGTACATCCTGTTTGCATTTACTTGTAGGCAAAGAGTTCAGACGCTATAGTCGCTTACTAAGAGAAACATGTTTTCTACAGAGAGCTGAGTTTCAACTCTCCTAATACCCCTTGATAAACCACTAAACCAGCGAATAAGAAAGTACACATTGATTTGCCTTTGTATCCCGATAAGTTACTCTGTGTTGTAACATGTTTGAACAATAATTCTGTGACAGGGACGGGAGCGCTCAGCGAGTCTGAGAAAGCACAGTGCATCGTGTCTGGAACAGGCAGGCCCGCACAGGTCTGTGGTCACCACATAATATAATACGGAGGTCACAGGTCACAGCTAGCGCCAGTCGCTGCCGACAGGTGCGCCTCGACCGCCTGACGTCAGCACTAGCTGGAAATCATCACACATCTTCCAAGTGTTTTGTAATAAGCCCATAGTAAATGTATTGCATAATTTTGCGTATTATGTTTGAAATGTAACGATAAGGCTGCTCCATAGACTAACCAATCAATAATGGTTACTCGAACTCAAAATCATAATAATCTTTGCAATGTTGTCATTGGTGTTAATTTTTAAGGGTTTATGCACAAAGGCATAATAAGTTTTTAACGGTAAATGTTTTTTTCTTCTTTTAATTTTGAATGTATGGAGGTGAGTATGCTGTCTGACATAGAAAATATGAATTCAAGGATATAAGTTTATCGTTGCCCAGGCTAGTGTGTTACTATGTGGGGCTATAATACATGTAGGCTCTGTCCTTGGACCAGTACTATTTACTCTGTACACTCACCCTCTAATCAACATAATACGAGAACACTCTCTAAGATTCCATCTCTATGCTGATGATGCTCAGTTATATGAAGCATGCAAAATTGAGGATTTACAGTCCTTAGTCACTAAAACATCTGACTGTGTTTATAATGTAAAACTTTGGATGACTAGCAATACACTAAAACTCAACGATGACAAAACTGAAATTATACTGATTGGAAATAAAGCTGTGAAAATGCCTCAAACAACTATCAATACCAATGGGCATATAATAAATAGCAAGTAGAGAGTAAAAAATCTAGGTGTTCTTTTTGATCAAAATATGTCAATGTCATCATATGTTACCGACCTATGTAAAAAGTTATATTTTCAAATTAGGAAAATTGCAAGCGTACGAACCTATTTAAATAAGAATGTGACAAAGACCCTTGTTTCATCTTTGACTTTGTCCAAGCTTGACTATTGTAACGTTTTACTGGCATCTCTACCCAACGACACTATTAATCGATTGCAAATAGTTCAAAATAGCGCAGCAAGGCTTATTGTAAGAATGAAAAAACGTGAACACATTAGTCCTATTCTTCACCATTTACATTGGTTGCCTGTTAGAAAAAGGATTATGTACAAGTTGTGCATAATTTGGTATAAATGCCTCAATAAGATGGGACCTACTTATATATCTGACTGTCTTAAGATGTATGTACGTGCTAGGCAGCTTAGATCTTCAGCTGATAAAACTATCCTTGTTGTACCAAATAGAAATTATAATTCAACAGGTCAGCCATCTTTTTACCAACTCGGTCCCAAAGTATGGAACAACCTTACCAAAAACATTAGGGAAGCACCTTCCTTGGAAATTTTCAAATGCATGCTTAAGTTCTACTTTTTTGGCGATTGAAATTGAACCGTTGAAAATTGTAAATACCTATAATGATTGCTTGTTGCTTTTGAATGTAAGAATTGTATTGTGTCAACATTATATGATTATTCTTCTTTTTGTACACGTGATTATGGAAATTGTTAAGCGCACTGACCATGATTGTTCATGGAAGTGCGCTATATAAATGCAACATATTATTACTATTATTATTATTATTATTATTATTATTATTATTATTATTATTATTATTAGACTGCAAGCACCTCACAAAACGTGATTATCTATATCTGAGGATCGTATAATAACGCTTCTAAATGGACAGATGTACATACAGTTTTGATCCATACTTTATCAGGATCCCGGAATGTCATCTCAGAAGGTTATCAGCATTAGTGAACTAAAGTCAATTAGAGCTACGTTGATAATAATCATATTTTACTTCACGACCCCCTCCTGTATTTACATGCATAGGATTGGTAATAATAGGAACTTACTATGTTACATTAAGAAAGATGCATCGCACCTTTTCAGTTGCAGACTTGCAAAATGCATTGATTCGCATTCAAATTGGTTTAAAGTTGAAATTGATGTACGTAGAGGTGGTCAATATTCGGCTTAAGGAGAGATCACCGTCGCTGAAACAAGTGCAGTAATGTTCCAAAACAGAGGGAGGCACTAAGACATGGCACAGAAGGTCGATCAAAACAACAAGTTCGACTTACGAGACGGGTGTGACGATTGGTAAGTTTCAGCAGACTTTCCAGAATGGGACAGAAAGCTTACTCTGGCAGACTAATCAAGGGGACTGATAGCAATCTCTGTAAGTGTCTTTGGGAAATACAGGGTTGCTTCCCATGTCACAAGCAGTAATACTGAAGAAGACACTAGAAGTTAGTCTATGCCATAGTGAGTAGTAACTACTATACTTACTGTCGCTCATCACATTTCTTATCTCAGAAAAATCTGCTCTCTGGAATTAGAACGTATTTCGCAAATGAGACATTGCTTAAATACAGAAAGTGCCAGCAAACTGTTATGTGCCTTTTTTTCGCCTTTGCTAGATTATTGTGCCTCTCTATTAGCCGCAACCATCGACACTGCGGAAAAATACAGGTAGTTAAAAAGTTAAAAAGATAAATAAAGGAGAGTACATGACAGCAGTATTAAAAGAACTGCGCTCTCTGACATCGCGTCAAAGAATTAATTATAAGTTAGCACCTATAACAATGTATTGGTGACCCAAAATTTTCTATTTTCTTGAAATATTTAGTGAAAACATGATGTTCCCGCCAGGAACCTATCATCAGCAAGCTCGAATCTGCTGGTAAAACCAGTATGGGTAGACTTGGAATTTTTTTTTTAACCAATAGTTCATTCTAAAGCATATGGCCAACGATCCTTGTCATACAATGTACCAGAGTGATGAAATTTGGAACAATCTCCCAGCAGATCTGAAAATTTCAGATTCTTTTTCGACACTTAAGTCTAAATTAAAAACATACTTTTTTTTCCGACAGGCATTGTGAAATCGGCTAAAACCTTTTCAATCTTATTTATATGCATATGAAATGAGAAGAAATTTGAATGGAATCTATAAGTTTATGGTAAGTATATTATAAATTTATTATGCAGTATAAAACCTACTCTCATTTATTGGTTTTGTGAAGCCCGTATTTTAATTTGGCATAAAACGTATAATTGTTTTTTAAATGCATGCGTATTTTTAATTTTTCCTTAAAATTACATCAATATAGATCTTTGTTTTAGGAAATCTAGCATTTTAAGTTAATTATATCAATAACTACGTAAACATTTAATTTAAAATGCATATCAATTATCATGCGTTGTTATTGTAAAGCGCTCTGAGCCTAAGAGTTAGTATTATTTGGGGTAGTGCGGTAACTCAAAGATGTCTATTAATAACTCTTTGAATCAAAAGTCGTTCATGCACTTTAGTGGAGAGGTCAATGCTAGAAACCATGACTGCTGTTGACTACTAGCAGGACTGTGCTAAAAATAGACTGTCAACACACATTATTTTGTTTAGCCAATGAATACATCGACCGGGTAGATTTAGTGACGTCACACAGTACCTTTACTGACTGACTGACACGGCAAGGGCAGTGGGATAGGGCACTCAGCACTCAGCAGACCAGCCACTACCAGATTACGCTGACTCTTTTCGGGCGAAAAAAGCACCTTGTTTTTATTTGTAAGCCGGCATGATTCTGTCTTATAAATATATATTTGGTTACAACATTCTTATTTATATGTCCTCCTATATTCTTTTAAATAGATGTAGATCTAGATCTAGATCTGTAGGCTACTCTATTGTCTCTAGTCTAGATTTAGATTCTAAGTTTGTTTATTGCTTTGCACCTTCAACTTTTAACCAAATCTGAGGTCTAACAAGGATCTACTTACAAGTTTCCTCTCGTTTAAAAAGACCGTTCTAATGACTGTGCTCCTGGATTCTGAAATTTGTCGCCTCTTTGTGTGATCAGAATTAGATTCTAGAATCAGGAGAAGAAAAAGATTTTGTTCTTAGATCTAGATTCTAGATTCACAGTTATTTTTTATGTCTTGATCTAGATCTCTAGAATCTAGATTTAGATCTAGTCTAGACTTTTAGAGTTGGCAACAAGTACAACCTTGTGGTATACAAGCTTATGTCCTGTAGTCCGGGTGAAATTGTACTTAGGCTGAATCTATTCGCACTAGCCTAGATATTTTTTCTCCAAATTTTGCTATGTAGGCCTATAGCCTGTATAGGCCCATATGCACTAGATATAGATCTATATCTCAGTGCTTCTGGATGGTTATAAACATTATCTAACGCAAACACTCTACTTCAGATTGATTTGCTAAATAAACTTTCTTTAGACTTAGAAAACGTTAAATTACGAGCCAGCTTAGCTTTGTTTGTGATTTGAAGAAAAATACTAAAAAATAGTGGGTAGGCCTATAGCAAAATTTGACAAAAAAAACATTACATGTGGTGCGCATAGCAAAATTTCGATAACACCAGTATGCAGGATGAAGAGGCAAAATAGTGTGTGTAGACTCATTCTTGTACTTACAGCTTATAGTCTAGATTATAAATAGCTTACCTAGAATCTAGATCTAGAATGTGGCTGAGATTATTCTTTTAAGACATACATCGTTATTAGTCTTATCATCACTTATGCCTATCTCTTCACACCTCGTTTTTGTTTCTAGGTCAAAGCCACATGGCTTCAAGTTTCACGTAGTTTGTGACATTGTAATATTAGTACCCTGCAAGTAAACGTAGCCTAGACTCTTTCCTTAGTGATTATATATCTATATGGCCTTTACCAAATTTTAGGATAGCTTGGGCTATTTATCGGTATTATATATAAATTATTTTATCAATATTATTCTAGGCATTGTGGGAAAAAACAGATGGTTCTCAAGGAAAGCAGGATAAAGGAGGGAAGCATATATATCCTTGCATGCAGACAAGCTGATTCTGTTTTAGTTTACTCGGAATTACCTATGTCCCCGAATCTGAAAGTAAATGTGAGAGGAGACTAGTGAAAAGGAAGTGTAGTCGTGTGGAGTCTCTCTCTTACACACACACACGCATGCACGCTTTTATGCAAGAAAGGGGGAGGGGGGAACTGAAAGGGGTAATTCTTTGTTTTTCCTTTTTGTGGTTCGATAAAATGGAGACTTACTTTGACTAGGTTAAATAAACAACTACCAAGACATTTAGAGTAAATAGGTGAAAAACATAAAACGTTATATATTAGAGTGTATAGATCTACTTTTCTAGATCTAAATAACTGTTCTTTCGTGGCTGTCTGACTCTAAATGACTTCATGGACTGTCATACTGTTTATATGTAGATTTCTAGCGCCAGGCATGCTAGATTAAATTCCATATGGATGGTTTCATTTCTGGATTAATTTCATGACAGACAATTATAATAATTATTTTCGTGAATATACACACACCTATGTGATATATTTTCTCTGCATTAAATCTTGCAGTGTTAAAAAACTGTTTCACAATTTGTGCATGCACGAAACTAAATTTAATTTTCAATTCGCCACTTGTGGTCCTTTGTTTAATTAATTTTACCAAGTTCATTATCTATACTCCTGTGAACATCTGTGGACTTGGAGAGACATGTGATCATCTCTAGTTATAACTGTCAAGATAACGCATTTAAATTTGTTCCTTTATATCTCTGTAAAAAGCAGTGGTATTTCGTCAAGGAGGCAACATGAAATTTCTTTTTAGGTTTTAACTTTTAAGTTAGTCTCGCACCGAATGTGCATGTTGCCGTCATTTTATTACTACGAAGTTACAAAAATTTGGTGGTAGCTGATATTACTCCAAGACAAAAATTAGGTTAGCAGGTCTAGTATTGCTTCCCTGGCAGGGTTGTTTCACAGTAAAATGTTTCCTCCTCCAACAGTTTACTCCTGGTTGTCCAAGATCAATCCCCGCTGGATCGCCACCTGGACTCAGTCCCAGGCATTGCAGGGCGCAGTGCCTCCACAATCCAGGCTGGCTGTGTTCCACCCGGCCTTCTGTCACAATAGAAGACATTTCCACGTAGCGAGGACTTTTTGGTTTCACGATGCTGCGCATCAGAGACCTGCTGCTACGTTGCCCGCGGGGTCTCAGTTTTGCTAATGAGCAGATTTCTGCCACGTATGCTGCCCACTGCAGTCGGAGCTATGCATCGAACGGAGGCAGTCACTCGCACTCGACTGGTGCTGTGGGCAGGCGCCAATATGCCACCCTTTCAGCAGCGGAATCGTTCATGAATGGAAGCTCGTCTGCTTACATTGAGGACATGTTTGAGGCCTGGCAGAAAGATCCAAACAGTGTGCACAAGGTATGTTTTCAAAAAGGTTCATTACAAAGTCTTTACAAATGTTTGGCAGCATATGCAAGTGAGATTTATGCCATAATGCAAGTGATATATTGTTGTAAAGGTGAAAATAAGTTCTATTTAACTAGAAATTCAGGTTTTTGTTTTATCTATTGATACTTGTGTCCAATATATTGCAGGAAGAAGAAATTGAGGAATTACAAGTTTTTATAGATTATCTCAAAAGTAACAAATATGACTTATGTCAAAATCATAGCACATAGACTATAAGCTACAGGCCATTGAGTGCTATTCATATTTATATTGGGCGTGTTTTCAGTTGATCACATCAATAGCCTGCTACATCTCCAACTAGTCCCAGTGTCATGAGACATAACAAAGTTTTCCAAAGGTTTATGAAAACAAGGAGTCACTGAGTCCCTGAAAATCCTGGATATTGGTTTAAAGTCCCTGAAAATCCTGGAATTTGGTTTACAGTCCCTGAAAATCCTGCAATTTGGTTTACAGTCCCTGGAAATCCTGCAATTTGGTATTTAGTCCTGGAAATTCTAGACAATTGTTGTTTTGGTCCTGGAATTTTACAATTTGTAAATAAATGTTATCACTATTGGAGTTAGGGGAGATTAACAGCGCAGCCACCATATTTACTTGCTTTAATGTTATACATGTTATACATGTACGCAACATTAGACAGTAATAACAGGTATTGCACTTTCTAGCTATCCTCAGAGCCCTCTACAATATTTTCCATCTATCATTTCCAATGGGTTACCTCTTCTAAATCTAGTAGTGAAGTAGTAGTAGTAGTAGTAGTAGTAGTAGTAGTGGTAGTGGTGGTAGTAGCAGCAGCAGCAGCACAGCACGACATGCAATAATAAAGCAGAAATAATGATGATGATGATTGTTCGCTCTCGTAATCTAGCTATTTTCTGTTACCAAGATGATAATTACCACAATGAATATTTCTGTCATACAACATGACAGAAAACAGATTTGGGGTACAAAGTTGCTCTGCCTCAAGCCTAAATATTCCTTTCCCCTCCCTCCCTCCCGTCCAGTCCTGGGATGCGTTCTTTCGCGAGACTGGCAAGGGTGCCCCCCCTGGGCGGGCGTACGTGGCGCCCCCTACCCTGCGTCCGTCGAGTGGCGTGCCGGCAGCCTACCCGGCCCACGCCGTCGAGCAAGGCGCGCCCGTGGACGAGAAGACCATCGAGGACCACCTGTCTGTGCAGTCCATCATCCGCGCCTACCAGGTACGTGGAGACGTGGCCTCGCGCGCTGCTCCAGTGTCACTGACAACTATCATGTATTAACATGTCATGTAACTAATTTTTCTTCGCATTATTTTTTCAAATCATGCTTTATTTACTGGAAAGGCACACTAAAGGGTATTTTGCACTCCTTGAGTGGCTTAATGACGTTAGGGAAGTTCACTAACTGAGAATGTGTAATCACCTCATAAGTTTTTTCTTTTTATAATCATTCCTATTTCTGAAAATATTTTATATAATTATATATAAACATGTGCATTGGTTAATTATTTTTTCTTTGCAAGCAAGAATTAGGTAAATGTTTGATTGTCCATATTGATCTGATCATGTGGCCATGCTCTCCGATTCCTCTTAATCATGTTGATTTGACCGTGTGGCAGTGCTGTCGACCTCCAGCATACGGCAGTGATATGTAGCAAGGGAGACACCTCCTTCCTCTACTCATATTTACTATTCAAGTGGATATCTACCAGAAATCATAACATTAGCATGTGGCGCCATCTGATAAACTCTTCATCAGAAAACGTGTCCACCCACCAACACAATATGCTTTGGAAAACGGAGAAAAGTTTAAAGTATCTACATGGTATATTTCTTCAGATGGAAGAGTTCTGTGCAGAAATCCTTAAAATTCAAATCCTCTAAGCCAGTGTCGAGGAACAGAGTAAGAGGTAGAATCAGGGAGGTGAACACTCTGGCTAACCTCCCAATGACCAAATAGTATGCAATAGTTGACAGCCAAATCAATTCTTGAAAAGCTTTATTGTATTGACAGAGGGAGCAGAGATTCACTAGAGAGTCCGGGAGAAGTATGCACACAGCCGTCTCTACAAATAAGATTACCAGGCAGATCACATACGGATATTCTTGTTCTGTAAATAGCAGCTGAAAAAGTAGCTTAATTGTCTGCAGCTTCAAAACTAGACCGGAATAGATGATGTTTTATACGATTGAAGCTTTGAATCATCTTTTGCATATTAATATACGTACATGTTTTAAACTTGTGCCTGCTGTTTTCTTCCCTCTGAAATGTGTCAACCGTTACGTGGTTGGGCCGTGCTCTGTGCGTGTGTGTGTCTATGTACGTGTATGTGTCTGGGCCGTGCTCTGTACGTGTATGTGTCTATTTACGTGTGTGTGTACATGTATGTGTCATGTCCTGCGACCATGGGCCGTGCTCTGTGTGTGTGTGTGTCTGTGTACGTGTATGTGTACGTGTATGTGTCTGGGTACATGTATGTGTCTGTGTACATTTATGTGTCTATTTACGTGTGTGTGTCATGTCCTGCGACCATGGGCCGTGCTCTGTGTGTGTGTGTGTGTACGTGTATGTGTCTGGGCCGTGCTCTGTGTGTGTGTGTGTCTATGTATGTGTCTGTGTACATGTATGTGTCTGGGTACATGTATGTGTCTGGGTACATGTATGTGTCTGTGTACATGTATGTGTCTGTGTACATGTATGTGTCTGTGTACGTGTATGTGTCTGTGTACGTGTATGTGTCTGGGCCGTGCTCTGTGCGTGTGTGTGTGTACGTGTCTGTGTACATGTATGTGTCATGTCCTGCCACCATTTGCAGGTGCGCGGCCACAACATCAGCCAGCTTGATCCTCTGGGCATCTGCTCCGCAGACCTGACGTCTGACACGCCTCCAGAGCTCTTCACGTCCACATACAAACTAAGTATGGGAGCCCGGCCTTGCTCTCACTTTCAATTTGTAGCCTCGTGCCTAACCCATGTACTCCAGTCTTAGCCTCGTGCATACTCCACTGCAACATCCTCCTGAGTTGAGTGTAGCTCAAGTTCATTTTGATATTGTTGGTAGCGCAAACTAGTCCACAGGTGGACTTTAGCTAATTTTGCAAGGCTCACTTCAGTCCACCTGGCAATCTCAACAGTTCCAGAAGCTAAGGATTACACTACGCACCTTAACTATGTTACAAATGTACCTTGTGAATTATCAGTGGCGTCACTCAACTCAGGAACCGTTTTACTTAAAACTTTTACTTCCATATTCCTCCTCATAATCCTCATATTTGATCAGATGGCTTTTTCTTTCTTCTTTTTTTCCTCTAATTTTACCTGCACCGGGTGCTGTAAAGTTTGGATAACACTGTATTCTTATTCTCTATAATTTTCCAAGATGCCTTGACAACTACAACAGCCCTAACCCTTTTTGTTTTGTCACTGCTATGCTATAGATCCAGCCCGGTTGTCTAATGGTGGGAGGAACACGTCTCTATGTTGCATGGTAACGAGAGTGGAGGTGGTGGGTAAAAGACATGCCTTGAGGATGTACAATTTATTCTTCGTCTTTGCCACCTCAAATCTGTTTGTGTGATTGGTGACTCACACTTGTTAGTATGCGCAACCACAATTATTTTATTTCTATTCTGAGCTAAACAGCTAGCCAAAATTTAAAATTGTTCTTGAACTCTTGTGTAAATCGCTCTCGTTCAAACAATGAAAAGAGCTAGGCCTATATTACTAAGGGCACTCTGCACTCAACGATGGCAATTTGTTCTGTAAAAGGCGTTAGTTTTGCCCCAGTGCACCAGTGTACATGTGTATGGTGGCGTGTCCTGGGAACGCTAGAGGTACAAGTCCCAGTGAAACTGGCAACAGCTCCAGCTTGTCAGCTCTGGCTTTTGCTCCAAGCGAAAATTCCAGCCCTAACCACTGATCCTAGTGAGTTTGTATGTTTGGAAAATGCGTCTTGCGACTGTCGTGCACCATCTTGTGTCATCCGGAAGGTTCCGCCTTCAAACTTTACCACTGCTCATCCAGTAAAAATCCGTCTCCTTTGGCTCAGTCCTTAAGTGAGAGGATGTGCGCATCATTTCTCAGTGGCCATGTGTTTGAATCCTGGCGTGTTGGTCCATCAACCGTCCACCATGTGTTTGAATCCTGGCGTGTTGGTCCATCATGTGTTTGAATCCTGGCGTGTTGGTCCATCATGTGTTTGAATCCTGGCGTGTTGGTCCATCAACCGTCCACCATGTGTTTGAATCCTGGCGTGTTAGTCCACCATGTGTTTGAATCCGGGCGTGTTAGTCCACCATGTGTAAGTCCCAGTGAAACTGGCAACAGCTCCAGCTTGTCAGCTCTGGCTTTTGCTCCAAGCGAAAATTCCAGCCCTAACCACTGATCCTAGTGAGATTCTATTTTTGGAAAATGCGTCTTGCGACTGTTGTGCACCATCTTGTGTCATCCGGAAGGTTCCGCCTTCAAACGTAACCACTGCTCATCCAGTAAAAATCCCTCTCCTTGGCTCAGTCCTTAAGTGAGAGGATGTGCGCATCATTTCTCAGTGGCCATGTGTTTGAATCCTGGCGTGTTAGTCCATCAACCGTCCACCATGTGTAATGCAAGTTGTTGGACTCTGGTGTGGATGTACCCGGATCAAAGATCATCCTTGATGTTTATTGATTGACATATCCTTTCAGGTAGTCTGTTCTTATGATCAACTGGTCAAAATAGGACATTTTTCTGAAGAAACTTATCAGCCTCTTTTGAAGTAGAAACAAGGCAACTCGTGCAGGAAGATTTGTTTTTCTACCTTTGTGTTGGTTGTGGAGGTTTTTCTCTAGTCCACACAGAAGCCTTAGCCACAAACATGGTTTTTCTCTACATGGTTTTTCTCTAGTCCACACGGAAGCCGTAGCCACAAACATGGTTTTTCTCTAGTCCACACGGAAGCCGTAGCCACAAACATGGTTTTTCTCTAGTCCACACGGAAGCCGTAGCCACAAACATGGTTTTTCTCTAGTCCACACGGAAGCCGTAGCCACAAACATGGTTTTTCTCTAGTCCACACGGAAGCCGTAGCCACAAACGAGGTTTTTCTCTAGTCCACACGGAAGCCGTAGCCACAAACATGGTTTTTCTCTAGTCCACACGGAAGCCGTAGCCACAAACATGGTTTTTCTCTAGTCCACACGGAAGCCGTAGCCACAAACATGGTTTTTCTCTAGTCCACACGGAAGCCGTAGCCACAAACATGGTTTTTCTCTAGTCCACACGGAAGCCGTAGCCACCGACATGTGAGCGAGCCCCTGAAGTATTGCACAAAGTAACATGAGCAGCTGTAGCTAGAAGTGTCAGTGTGGCCAGTCTGTTTCCATTGTGACTCTCCGCTTGCTCTCTCGATCCTCTCGGTGGCGCAGATCCGAGGTCACCGCGGCGCCCAGCTGGACCCGCTCCTGCTCGAGGACTCGATGGCCCAGGCGGCCGTGGAGAAAGAGCTGCAGGTCCAGTACTACAACATGAGTGAGTATGGCCCGGCGCTGGCATCAGTTTAGTCTTCCTCTCTCTCTCACGCTCTCTCTCTCTCTCGCTCTCTCTCTCTCTCTCTCTCTCTCTCTCTCTCTCTCTCTCTCTCTCTCTCTCTCTCTCTCTCTCTCTCTCTCTCTCTCTCTCTCTCTCTCTCTCTCTCTCTCTCTCTCTCTCCCTCTTCTTTCTTCCTTTCTCTTTCAGTCAGCCTCTTTCTCTCTAAACATGATGATATTTGTAACCATGGAAGTTTTTACTATTATGGTTGCACAGTAGACCCAAGTTCAAGTAAAAATTTTTATGCTGTGGATGATTGCTTTTCATTGGACTAGAACAAGGCTCAACTAAAAGTAGATAGTGGGTGGCAGTCTCTTTTGGACTTGTTACTATACTTCGTCCAACATCCTTTCCTTTCTTATTCACATGGCAATGATTTTACTGAACTTTAGCTCTCTTCATATTTTGTAATGTTAGGAAGCAACGTGAACCAGAGTGAAGGTACCGGTATTCAATACCTCCACTCTGGTTCATGTGGTAATAATTACCACAGTTTAAAAATTGTTTACAGTTACAATTGGTTGCAAGAGTATTCATAATATTGTCTACATATTATGTTGAGTCCGCTAGATGGGCGTGTAGTTTTTAAATGTGGAAGGAAGCATACAATATGACATAACCGAAGGTGTACGCTTACATTTTACAGGGATGTTACTTAGGGATAAGGAATTACATGTAAGTTATTGTGATCAGTTTAGCTGTGTGGGAGCTTGAAGGAGTCAAATTTCTACAGAGCAAAACACAAATTGAAGTGACAGCTGTTTGGCTGGCAGCCACTGGGAGGGCTGTTGTGCTGTGATAGTGACAGAGACAGGGAGAGAGAGACAGAGGCAGCCACTGGGAGGGTTGTTGTGCTGTGATAGTGACAGAGACAGGGAGAGACAGACAGAGGCAGCCACTGGGAGGGTCGTTGTGCTGTGATAGTGACAGAGACAGGGAGAGAGAGACAGAGGCAGCCACTGGGAGGGTCGTTGTGCTGTGATAGTGACAGAGACAGGGAGAGACAGACAGAGGCAGCCACTGGGAGGGTTGTTGTGCTGTGATAGTGACAGAGACAGGGAGGGAGAGACAGACAGAGGCAGCCACTGGGAGGGTCGTTGTGCTGTGATAGTGACAGAGACAGGGAGAGAGAGACAGACAGAGGCAGCCACTGGGAGGGTTGTTGTGCTGTGATAGTGACAGAGACAGGGAGAGACAGACAGAGGCAGCCACTGGGAGGGTTGTTGTGCTGTGTAACTGGATAGCGGTGACAACTTGAGTGGGGGAGGAATGTGTTGACCCTAGAGATCAATTAATTTATTCCTAGCTGCAGTGTGATAATTTCTGTAAAGCTCAAATCTATGTCACTTTAGGTGTACGTGAAACTTTCAACTACCGCAAAAACAAAATATACTGATCTTACAGGCGTTGATAGCCTAAAGGACAAAGTCATTCAGGCATAATTGAAGTGCATTAATGTCCAAGGAGTGTGTTTGTAACCCTGGCAACTGTTGCAAAGTCTTTATGTAGGCAGCGAGCGATGCACTACACGCATCCCACTGATTGTGAATAGCCCAGTCTGTTGCTTCACTGGCTCGTTTTAACTGGGACGGAGAGGACACATGTATCAAGCCCAACACACAAACCTGCCATTGTGCTTCTATCTCTAGTTGTTTAGCCAGTTTAGTTGGCAGATGCAAGCTTTTGATTTTTCTTCTTCTAGTTTCTTCAACATTATATTGACAACTAAAACTGAGCATGTTGGGAGACTTGTAATGAGCATGGTTTTACGTCAGCTTCTAACATCTGTAACAAGCCCTTTTAACTACTCACCAATACTAAACTGCTTCTCCCACTTTTTGCTCTCACATTTTTATTGTATTAAAAAAAACAACAACCCACATACTAAACTGCTTCTTACATCTACCTCAAAGCCTCTAACGATTTGCTCTCACATTTTGATTGTATTAAAAAAAAAACAACCCACATATTTTTGTTTCTACAGTACTGTTACCTCCCATGTAGCCTTTTGTCAATAAATTTGTAATATTAATGTCAAGTTTTATCATAGAATGAATGCGGGTTTGTAGGACAAAAATGTTGTCAACTGTCCAAGATTTTATTGTATCCAATTATATCGGTTACATCTCAGGGTTTCAATAAGTACTGTCTGCGGGTTTAGTGCGAATATTGGTATTATTGTGGATATATTTAATTTGTATGGAGAGTTGGGTGGACACAAGATACATGTCCCCCCTACACAGTCTGTTCCATCAGATGGACATGTTATCACAGCCCTCACTCAGCCTTGGCATGTCTTCCCCTGCCCCTTTTCATTTGTTGGATTCTTTTAAGGACATCTATAATAAGAGGCCTAGTCATTATCCTTTGTGGAGTAAATAATGTTATAAAAAAAACCCCGCTGTATTTATCTACATTATAGTATATATGTTTTGTTACAAAAGATTTTCATTCCAATGCTTGTGGTTTGGTGAAGCCTCTTTGCTCGCTCTCTACCTTTCCCGCAGTCTGTGATGATTGGGGCGTGACAGTAACACATAAGTTATTTTCTATAGGCTGGGTTCTATCTGCTCTCTCTCTTTTTTCTAGGTTAAACATAATTTTCTTATCAAGTCTTAATTTGTTTAATTTAAAATGTTGATGATTGCGGCAGCATACTCCCTAACATAAAGCTCTGTCGCAGCATTCTTAATATTGTCAGCTGTAACAGCAACCATAATTACCCTTGTCACAGTGGCAGTTGAACGTTCCGGTCCGCCCACTGCTAGTGCTTTGGCCCCCGTTCCTGCCGCAGGCTGATTTAATGGGACATAACCACAGACTAAAACATGGGCGGTGATGTTCTTAGCTTGTACCGCATGTACCTTGGCCTTTTTCATGTTTTCACACGTAATCTAATGGCTTGAAGATTTAAAAAATAATATTCATCCCTTAATGGATATAGTAGAGATATCAAATTTTGTTTGTTTTTTCTATCAATAGACTTTAACTTGAATCCTACATCTGTGCGTTTGAACCTTTGACCTCTGACAGGTGAGCAGGACCTGGACCGGGTGTTTCGACTGCCGAACACGACCTACATCGGGGGCGGCGAGTCGGTGCTGCCACTGCGCGAGATCATCAGGCGCCTCCAGGTGGGCTGGGGGGGACAGGGGGAGACAGAGACAGGGAGTGGCAGGGACAGGTAGTGACAGGGACAGGGAGAGGCAGATAGTAACAGGGACAGGTAGTGACACAGACAGATAGTGACAGGGACAGGGAGAGGCAGATAGTAACAGAGGACAGGGAGAGGCAGATAGATAGTGACAGAGACAGGGAGAGGCAGACAGATAGTGACAGAGACAGGGAGAGGCAGACAGATAGTGACAGAGACAGGGAGAGGCAGATAGATAGTGACAGAGACAGGGAGAGGCAGACAGATAGTGACAGAGACAGGGAGAGGCAGACAGATAGTGACAGAGACAGGGAGAGGCAGGTAGATAGTGACAGAGACAGGGAGAGGCAGATAGATAGTGACAGACAAAGGGAAAGAGAGAAAAGGGGATACAGAAAGAGAGAGAGGAGGTGACTTCATTTTATTTTAAAACCTTATTTATACTATCCAAACATGGCCAATCAATGAAAGAGATTATTCAGAGTAAAAGCTGATTTCTTCTGCTGTTTTTCTAGGCTCAATGCGGTGAGGATCATGTACTAAATATTGGTTTCTGCTGACTCAGTTGTTTATTCTCAGTATCATGTCATTATGAGGACATTATTGATCAGAATTTCATTTTACTTTGTGGTACACATGTAATGAAATTCTGTACCGTATTATGGATCATGTTCGAATAACAGATTGCCAGTTTTTTAGGCGTGTGTAATGCGACCACAGATAGCCAGTTTTTTAGGGGTGTGTAAATCGACTCCTGTAGCAGAAACTTGATCAGCCAGCCAGCAAGCCTTTCGGTATCAATTACGTTTTCAGGGTAATATTTCTGTGGATTTGGGATCTTGTTTCTTTCCCCATACAAAATATGAATAGCACTGGCTGAGAGAACGTTACGAAAAATCAAGAGCTGTTTGTATTTAATGATTATAAAAAAGTATCAGAACCTGCACGTCTTTTCAATCTTAACTGATTTAAGTTTAGCTTGTCCTATTCTAAATTGAAGATTGAAAGGCAACCATGTTTCTATGAGATTGTGTGTTACTCCCACATCATCTCTCCTGTCACACTGGTGTGTTACTCCTACACCATCTCTCCTGTCACACTGGTGTGTTACTCCTACATCATCTCTCCTGTCACACTGGTGTGTTACTCCTACACCATCTCTCCTGTCACACTGGTGTGTTACTCCTACATCATCTCTCCTGTCACACTGGTGTGTTACTCCTACACCATCTCTCCTGTCACACTGGTGTGTGTTACTCCTACATCATCTCTCCTGTCACACTGGTGTGTTACTCCTACACCACCTCTCCTGTCACACTGGTGTGTTACTCCTACACCACCTCTCCTGTCACACTGGTGTGTTACTCCTACACCATCTCTCCTGTCACACTGGTGTGTGTTACTCTTCCATCACCTCTCCTGTCATACTGGTATGTTATCTCTACATTATTATCTCTTCCCACACTCTTACTTTGACATATTTTTGTTTTTGAACTAGCAATACAGACAGTTAATTTATATAATGGATGGGTCGCAAGACTACTGTCTGGCAATTTTGATTGCTGCCATATGGGGTAGCCAGATTACTCACACCAACACAACCAGTAGTCCTAGTGGCTGCCTGTTCAGGATAAGAAACCAGAACACCCCAATTAGACATGGTTCTTCCTACTGACACACAAATTTGGCCCCTTTCTCAACTTGAGGGAAACAGGTACTACATGTACTACACTGGCTGTTTTTTTAAAACGTACGAGACGCAGGCTAGCTTTGTGTTATCTGTGTGTCCCCAGCATGTGTACTGCCGCTCTATCGGCGTGGAGTTTATGTTCATCAACAACCTGCAGCAGGCTGACTGGATCAGGCGCAAGTTTGAGACGCCGGGCATCATGCAGTTTGGGCCGGAGGAGCGGCGGATGCTGATGGCCAGGCTGATCCGATCCACCAGGTAGCATATGAGGGGCATACTTTCTCCTTAGTCAATCTTAGCCTAGGTCACATCAGCTTTTCCTTTCCGTCCGCTCATTAAAATCTTCTAAGAACCATTTCCCTCATAAGGATCTACTTGTAGAGAGACTGACATCTCTTGCAGGGAAAAGACAGCAATAAAACGTGTTGTTTTTTAACTCAAAATTTCATTAGTCTTCAATGACATCATTTTTTTTCCCTTCATGGAGTTTTTAAGCTAGTTTCTCTTTTTTTTTTCCCCTTAAAAAAAAGTTATTCAATTTTTTCATCCCCAACTTCAGATTTGAAGAGTTCTTGGCGCGGAAATGGTCGTCTGAGAAACGGTTTGGGCTGGAGGGCTGCGAAGTTCTCATCCCGGCCATGAAGACGATCATCGACTCGTCGAGCGCCACGGGCGTGGACAGTTTCATCATCGGGATGCCGCACCGAGGCCGCCTCAACGTGCTGGCCAACGTGTGCCGCAAGCCCCTGGAGAAAATCATCTGCCAGTTTGACTCGAAGCTGGAGGCGGCCGACGAGGGCTCCGGCGACGTCAAGTACCACCTGGGCATGTCCCACGAGCGCGTGAACCGCGTGACCAACAAGTACATCAAGATCGCCGTGGTGGCCAACCCGTCGCACCTCGAGGCCGTGGACACTGTGGTGCAGGGCAAGGCGCGCGCCGAGATGTTCTACCGCGGCGACACTGACGGCAAGAAGGTGCGGCCGGCCTCGTGTGCACATTGCTCAGCTTACATTTCACCAAAGAAAAATAGGCTCTTGTTTTATGTTTTGTGGCTAATACATTTGGGTGCGCTTGTTTCTTTTATTCATCTCCTCAGAGCAAGATGCACTCAAAATGCTGCCCGAAGTCATTGCAATAATGTGTTGGTTTGTTTTTTGTACTGAAACGATATAATTTTTGTTTTGGAAGTGAACGCTAAGCAAAAGTTGAAGTGTGTATCAAACTCTATCCAGAGGAGAAGCATTTGTTTTAAAGTGATGCTAGTACTTTTCTATCCACAAGAGAAGCATTTGTTTTAAAGTGATGCTAGTACTTTTCTATCCAGAAGGGAAGCATTTGTTTTAAAGTGATGCTAGTACTTTTCTATCCAGAAGAGAAGCATTTGTTTTAAAGTGATGCTAGTACTTTTCTATCCAGAAGAGAAGCATTTGTTTTAAAGTGATGCTAGTACTTTTCTATCCAGAAGAGAAGCATTTGTTTTAAAGTGATGCTAGTACTTTTCTATCCAGAAGAGAAGCATTTGTTTTAAAGTGATACTATCCACTATTTTAATATTAAGTATAAGAGGCATTTGTTTTAAAGTGATCTGAAAAGTTTTATCCCCTACTCCTGTGTGCATGTGTATCACAAGTCAGTTTCATCTCATTCCCCAGTTTACCTACCTACTTATGTCCAATTGTAAAGTGATGCTAGTACTTTTTTATCCAGAAGAGAAGCCTTTGTTTTAAAGTGATGCTAGTACTTTTCTATCCAGATGAGAAACATTTGTTTTAAAGTGATGCTAGTACTTTTCTAACGTCTTTGAAACTTTGAAATGCTATGTTAGAAACAAATCTGATCTCTATGCATATATCCACTATTTTGAATATTAAGTATAAAGAGGCAGTTCGACAAAGTGTCTGAAAAGTTTTATCCCCTACTCCTGTGTGCATGTGTATCACAAGTCAGTTTCATCTCATTCCCCAGTTTACCTACCTACTTATGTCCAATTGTCATGTGTCTCACAAGTCAGTGTCCCCCTGTGTGCAGGTGATGCCCATGCTGATCCACGGAGACGCAGCATTTTCTGGCCAGGGCATCGTGTACGAGTGTCTCCATCTCTCAGACCTGCCGGCGTTCACCACTCATGGAACTGTGCACATTGTCGTCAACAACCAGGTCAGTGAGCAGGGTCCAGCACGATATCTACAACTGTAAACCTTGGCTTGACTTTTTTTGTTGTTGTTAGGGTCTTTGTTAAAGTGTAAATGAAATGTTGCATGTTTGCATATGAAAAACAACACTTGCGCAAAAGGTAATTTTTTGTTGTTAGGGTCTTTGTTAAAGTGTAAATGAAATGTTGCATGTTTGCATATGAAAAACAACACTTGCGCAAAAGGTAATTTGTTGTTGTTAGGGTCTTTGTTAAAGTGTAAATGAAATGTTGCATGTTTGTATATGAAAAACAACACTTGCGCAAAAGGTAAAGATACTAAAAAAATAAAAAAGTAAATGCTCAGGTAAAAGGCAGCTCCTTTGTTTTCTCCACAGATTGGCTTCACGACTGACCCTCGATCGTCACGCTCGTCCCCGTATTGCACTGACGTGGCTCGAGTGGTCAACGCCCCGATATTCCACGTGAACGCTGACGATCCTGAAGCGGTGATCTATGTGTGCAAGGTGGCCTCGGAGTGGCGCGAAACCTTCGGCAAGGATGTCGTCATCGACTTGGCAAGTTCCTTCTCCACGTTCAAAATTGTTGTTATAACTTTATCCTTTAAAACCGTCCAAATACAACATTTAGTTACAATAAGACATTTCCAACAGAAATTCTTTGGCAATTTCGGCTACAAAGGATGCTTAGACTATTTGTGTTTTCGTGAGGGGCCACATCTGACAAACGTGCAATGTCTCGTGTCTTGTGTCTGTAGGTGTGCTATCGTCGCTTTGGGCACAACGAGATTGACGAGCCGATGTTCACGCAGCCCCTGATGTACAAGAAGATAGCCAAGCAGCCCACGGTGCTGGCCAAGTACGCAGAGTCCCTGATCAACGACGCGGTCGTCACGCAGCAGGAGTACGAGGTCAGAGCCTAGTCATATCGTCCGCACAAAGACAAGTGGTTGGAGACTTCATGCCCTTTTTTTTAATTATAACTTTCTATTTCTTACCCTTATCTCTTGTTTTTCCCCCTTCATTTTGAACACTCACATTGTGTCAAGGAACACATATAGATTTAGATGACCTGCTTGGAAGTTATTCTGTGTATCTGTCTGTAATCTTTGTTAACCCTTCATGAACACTCCAAATTTAGATGATCCTTGGAAGTTATTCTGTGTATCTGTCTGTAATCTTTGTTAACCCTTTCACGTGTAACACTGCCAAATGCGGCCAAAAGATATCCACAGTCTTTTGTATAACCCGGCCAAATACGGCCACCCAGAACACACGTGGCCAGGGTTTAAACAAGGCAGATACGGCTTGGAGGTTTCCCTTCAGCAGCGTGTTCTATTTGGGGGTGAATTTGGCTAGATCGGCACAAAATAAAACCTCAGTAATCATTCAAAATATAACTGTGGTATTCCTGACCCAGAGTACCACATCGATTCCCCACTGAGGCAGCTCTTGCAAGCATAAAGATCAGTCTTGCAACACGCCTGTTATAACAGAACTAGCTTTCTTTCTCTTTCGTTGGGTTCGAACCAAGCCTTGTTTCTTTCTATTTATATGATGATTGCTGAAATTTAATGTTGATATCTGCCCTGAAAATGACTTCACTGAGCTATGTACTTGATCTTAGGATAATAAATCAAGTCATAGAAGGGGCCTCAGATGTAGATCTTATCTAGACCTAGACCAGACTTGTATCTCTGACCATAGCAAAACCACTTGGACTGAATATGTCCATAAAAGAAAAAAAAGGATACAAACCAATTTCAAAGCTTTCCATGAAGTCCTTATAATTTTTTTTTATGCTGGACCATTTGTAGATGACTAGATAAAGATCTCATGAACATAGAACTAGGATGTGCAATGGCTCTCACTGTCTCAGCTCACTGTGTAGATCTAGGCCTACAGTCAGCACACTCATTTCATTTCTTGGCATTACTAACCAGGCCTCAACTAGATAGATCTAAACGTTTTAAAAAATTGAAAAAATTAAATTAAAAACTTTGATAATTTTGACAATTTAATTATCGACAACTGGACAAGATTTCTGCATTTCATATAATTATCTTATAGAAATAGATAGTGAGTTATAAGGCTGAAAGAATGTAAGCAAACACGAGTGCTCCTGGTACGGGGAAGCTGAACATGGTAATCCAAGGTGGCGCTGCACAACAGGGAAGGGTGAACTTGAAGTGAGACCCTAACCTAGCCAAGTACATTCACTGATTGTGTTTGGACTTTCCCTGGTGTTTCTGCAGGAGGAAATCGCCAAGTATGACAAGATCTGTGAGGAGTCCTACTCCCTGGCCAAGAAGGAGACGGCCGTGAGCAACATCGACTGGCTCGACTCGCCCTGGAGCGGCTTCTTCGAGGGCCGGAACCCCATGGAGATGCCGGCCACGGGCGTGCACGAAGAGACGCTGCAGCACATCGGCAAGATGTTCAGCACCCCGCCGGAGGACTTTGTCATCCATGGAGGTTCTCTTGCTTTTCTCCTTTTACCAGTTCTCAGTAATAGTGGTCGGTAGACACTACCGGCTGTGGGTATATATTGTAAAGATACTGCTTTACTTTAGATCTCTCCTATTTCATATGATTTAAACTGAGGTTTAAAAGTTTACTGCAAAGGCTTATCAATGTTTGACCGTACCCAACATAGTTTAGTCTTGCCAATGTCCTGGTTCAAATGGGGATTTGTCATTGTGAAAATGCCACACATATTCTAATGAAAAAATGTATTTCAACTTAGATATTTAAGTACTTTATGTAAATATTGCAATGTACTTTCTGCTGATCACCGAATTTGGCATCAAGTGTCGTGGGCTGTGTGTTCTCCAACCAGGTCTGAAGCGAGTTCTGAAAGCGCGGGCCAAGATGGTGGAGGAGAGGCAGGCGGACTGGGCGCTCGGGGAAGCGTTTGCCTTCGGCTCGCTCCTCAAGGAAGGGATCCACGTCAGACTCAGCGGCCAAGATGTGGAGAGAGGGACCTTCAGGTGCCTGCACCTTTTACTATCCACGTGTCATGTTAACAGTTCACTATAGACAACAGAGCTAACTTAAACCCTTGAACCTGTCACTCAAAAGTAATTAGGTTGTGTCGTTAGTGTTGTCAGTACTGGTGCTTCCCTCCCTGCAAAGTCAAAGTTGGCACGAGTTTAATCAATCTTTATTTTGCTTCCTGCCCTACAAACATCAATCTATACAACCTGTCTATAGGATGTTGTTATTAGTCCAATGGCCTCTGAGCTTGCGCTCTTTTGCCTAGGGCCATGAAGAAAAAGGTAGCAGTTAGGTAGCTGCGCTGAGGTGGAATATAAAGCGGTTTGGAGGTCAGATCTCATAGGAAGGAACTGCTGTCTTGGTTGGCTAAGGCTGGGGCATTGGAACAGTGTGTGTTCCACGGTCTCCAAACTGTCATCACACAATGGACAAAGTGGTGTGTGTTCTGCGTTGAGTCTGATCAGGTGAAAGTTGAGGGGGATGTGTTGCGTTCTGAGTCGGAAAACAGCACATTGCTCTTTCCTCTGAAGAAGTGTCCATAGAAGAAATATTCACTCAGTAATAAACCATCAATCTATACAACTTGTCCATAGAAGAAATATTCACTCAGTAATAAACCATCAATCTATACAACTTGTCCATAGAAGAAATATTCACTCAGTAATAAATGATCAATCTATACAACTTGTCCATAGGAGAAATATTCACTCAGTAATAAACCATCAATCTATACAACTTGTCCATAGGAGAAATATTCACTCAGTAATAAACCATCAATCTATACAACTTGTCCATAGAAGAAATATTCACTCAGTAATAAATGATCAATCTATACAACTTGTCCATAGGAGAAATATTCACTCAGTAATAAACCATCAGTCTATACAACTTTGAGAGAGAGAGAGAGAGAGAGAGAGGAGAGAGAGAGAGAGAGGAGAGAGAGAGAGAAATAGAATTTTCAGAAAGTTTCTCAGGAAGGTCCATTACCGGGTGAATATTTCTCCTATGGACAAGTTGTATAGACTGACGGTTTATTACTGAGTGAATATTTCTCCTATGGA
>RQTK01000478.1:350319-374023 GCA_003991915.1 Elysia chlorotica
TAACGCGGGCATAGATAGCCCATGCCTTGTGGAATGTAGTTTGGTACAGAGGCTTGACGTGATAACGCGAGCATAGATAGCCCATGCCTTGTGGAATGTAGTTTGGTACAGAGGCTTGGCGGGATAACGCGGGCATAGATAGCCCATGCCTTGTGGAATGTAGTTTGGTACAGAGGCTTGGCGGGATAACGCGGGCATAGATAGCCCATGCCTTGTGGAATGTAGTTTGGTACAGAGGCTTGGCGTGATAACGCGAGCATAGATAGCCCATGCCTTGTGGAATGTAGTTTGGTACAGAGGCTTGACGTGATAACGCGAGCATAGATAGCCCATGCCTTGTGGAATGTAGTTTGATACAGAGGCTTGACGTGATAACGCGAGCATAGATAGCCCATGCCTTGTGGAATGTAGTTTGATACAGAGGCTTGACGTGATAACGCGAGCATAGATAGCCCATGCCTTGTGGAATGTAGTTTGGTACAGAGGCTTGGACGTGATAACGCGAGCATAGATAGCCCATGCCTTGTGGAATGTAGTTTGGTACAGAGGCTTGACGTGATAACGCGAGCATAGATAGCCCATGCCTTGTGGAATGTAGTTTGGTACAGAGGCTTGACGTGATACACGTCAAGCCTCTGTACCAAACTACATTCCACAAGGCATGGGCTATCTATGCTCGCGTTATCACGCCAAGCCTCTGTACCAAACTACATTCCACAAGGCATGGGCTATCTATGCTCGCGTTATCACGCCAAGCCTCTGTACCAAACTACATTCCACAAGGCATGGGCTATATGCTCGCATTATCACTTGTGGAATGTAGTTTGGTACAGAGGCTTGACGTGATAACGCGAGCATAGATAGCCCATGCCTTGTGGAATGTAGTTTAATACAGAGGCTTGACGTGATAACGCGAGCATAGATAGCCCATGCCTGGTGGAATGTAGTTTCCCACCTCAAAACCTGAAAGGGAAGAATAAACCAAAGGATGAAAACTTTAGGCTCAGGATAGGGACAAAGTTAAGTAGGCAGGTCTGCGTGGCAATATGGACCAGTAATACTTTCCAGTTCATTACACTAGTCCATAAAAGCAAACATAAGGTAAGCATTGAAAAAAAACAAAGGGAAAGTTTTGACACTAGTCCTTTGCGTATGTTAAAAACAATTTTGCACTAAAGCGAGTAATTGATGTCTCACCCAGCACGCCATACTCTGAGAGGGAGCTGTTGCAGACAGTGTAGGGAGCCTGGTCTGGGTACAGGTTGTTCAGCGGCACCATCGTCTTCTTGTCGATGTTCTGGTGATGCAGGACGTGGTGCCGGTGGCTGCGCAGAGAGAAAGGGGCTTCTCCATCACCAACCCGAACGCGCTGGTGATCTGGGAGGCGCAGTTTGGCGACTTTGCCAACACGGCGCAGTGCATCATCGATCAGTTCATCTCGAGCGGGCAGGCCAAGTGGGTGCGTCAGTCCGGCCTCGTCATGCTGCTGCCACACGGCTTCGAGGGCATGGTGAGTCTGCAGGTTCAGCCCCTCGTGCTGGCTAGTCTTCACACATGTAGATCTGTGAGTCTGGAGGTTCAGCCCCTAAGGCTGGCTAGTCTTCACACATGTAGATCTGTGAGTCTGGAGGTTCAGCCCCTAAGGCTGGCTAGTCTTCACACATGTAGATCTGTGAGTCTGGAGGTTCAGCCCCTAAGGCTGGCTAGTCTTCACACATGTAGATCTGTGAGTCTGGAGGTTCAGCCCCTCGTGCTGGCTAGTCTTCACACATGTAGATCTGTGAGTCTGCAGGTTCAGCCCCTAAGGCTGGCTAGTCTTCACACATGTAGATCTGTGAGTCTGGAGGTTCAGCCCCTAAGGCTGGCTAGTCTTCACACATGTAGATCTGTGAGTCTGCAGGTTCAGCCCCTAAGGCTGGCTAGTCTTCACACATGTAGATCTGTGAGTCTGGAGGTTCAGCCCCTAAGGCTGGCTAGTCTTCACACATGTAGATCTGTGAGTCTGGAGGTTCAGCCCCTAAGGCTGGCTAGTCTTCACACATGTAGATTTGTGAGTCTGGAGGTTCAGCCCCTAAGGCTGGTTAGTCTTCACACATGTAGATTTGTGAGTCTGGAGGTTCGATTCCTCATGCTGGTGGCAGATGTTAGTGCACTGTGTAAAGATGAGGCAATCATTCACCTAAAAACTGTGTAACCCTCCAGTGACCAAACCAATGTTTTTCTCTGTGTTTCATTTCAGGGCCCCGAGCATTCCAGTGCACGCCTGGAGAGGTTTCTGCAGATGAGCAACGATGATCCCGACTATTTCCCGGTATGGACACATAGCAAGGCTAGATCTTATACCTGCTAGTGCTACATTTAGGATAGATTAGTTGTGATGAGCAACGATGATCCCGACTATTTCCCGGTATGGACACGTAGCAAGGCTAGATCTTATACCTGCTAGTGCTACATTTAGGATAGATAATGTTTTCTTGCTGTTGCACTGTTAGAATAACACGCATCATCCAGTCTTTATTGCTTGATTTCTTAAATTCAAAGCTAGCACTATCAAGAGGCGATACAAAAGTACCTGGCACTAATTGTCAAGAAGCACCCAATGCTTTTTGCTATCCAACACATGCTATTAGAAAAAATGGGGTTGGGGGAAGGTTGCTATGGTAAGAAAACAATAGAAAAGTCAGAGAAAGGCAAGTTTTTCACATAAAGTAAGCAGCTGTCATTACTTTTTTTTAACACATTTTTGTTCAGAGCCCCCTCTGCAATTTGAATTCTCTGTGTTCTAAGTTTTGACCCAATCCTTAGCACTTTTGAATTAGTTTAACATTTGAAAACTCAGACATTCTGATACAAGAAAATGTATTTTTAATGGTGTCTTGCTCCAGTCACCTTCTTCACTTGAGCTTTTTTCCTTTTCAGTCCAAATTATTTTTTTTTTAAATGTTGACAGTAAATAATAAATGTTGCTTTGTTAGTGGATACTAAATGTGGAGTGACTGGTTCATCTCATCACAAGCACTTCCACGTCAAGCCTCTGTACCAAACTACATTCCACAAGGCATGGGCTATCTATGCTCGCGTTATCACGTCAAGCCTCTGTATTAAAAAACTACATTCCACAAGGCATGGGCTATCTATGCTCGCGTTATCATGTCAAGCCTCTGTATCAAACTACATTCCACAAGGCATGCGCTATATGCTCGCATTATGCCTCAACCAGTCGCTCTACGTTGATACAGAGTCTCCTACCATGTAGATTGAACATCGTGGCTATTTTGTCTTTCTATTTCAGGAATATCATACGGTGAATTAAAATTGAAACTTGAGTTTGAGTTGAAACTTGACCTGCTCACAAGATTCTTTTTTTTTTTTATGGTTCAGCCCCGTGGTTTTAATGTTCATCTTTTAAGTTTTAAGTTTCAATTTGTTCTTTTTTAATTGTTGATTTGTTTCGTCGCATTAGTTTCATATACTTTGAATAGATTAAGATCTTAAATTTGTTTACACCAGTAACAAGATAGCCAATCTCGGCAGTTCTCAAGAGAACAGGCTCATCAACTAATCAGTTACGATCTTCCTAAAACCAAAACTTAAAAAAAAAAAAAAAAGAAAGCCAGACATTTGTGAAGTTGTAGATTCGCTTGACTCCCCCTAATGGTTTTTGTAGGATTTTTGTGTGTGTGCTTTCTTGATTGGTTGTTTGAATTTAAAAAAAAAATACAAAACTTTCTTTTAAGGTTTGAAAAAAGAAAACAGCTTTCCCTATGAACATTTAGTGACTTTAAAAAGAATAATTTGTGCCAATAAAATTTGATTTACCAGAATTTAAGATTCATGAATTAAAATGCAATTTTATGTAGCATACTTTCTACTTTTTTTTCCCTTCATAAGAAGTGTATTATTTTCAGAGAAAATGTTTTACTTCCAATTTCAGGTTGAGGGTCCGAACTTTGAGATGCAGCAGCTTCACGACACAAACTGGTTTGTGTGCAACTTCACCACCCCAGCCAACTTCTTCCACGCCATGCGGAGACAAATCGCCCTCTCTTTTCGAAAACCTGTAAGTCAGGGGAGAACTAGTATAAAGAGCTCCGCTGAGAAGGCACAATTTATTCTTGTAATTGAACCTTTTTATTTAGTGACTACTTAAAGGCAATAGGGGGTCAGGTCAAAAGGTGACGTTTCTGAACAGGTCATTTTCTGGAGCCCATAACTAATTCAATATTCGAGCTTTTCCTATACAAATTGAGTTTAACAATAGCTTATATCCTGAAGAGACACTATAGAAAGCATTTGATCATGAGATTAACAGATTTTTAATTGGAAGCAATTATTTCCTAAATTAGGCCTAAAAACTGAGGTACGTAAGTATAAATCTACATAGGCACTTCTTGCCCAGACGCGTTTAAGTACTACTTTAAGCCATTAGCGCGACTCGCCAAGTGACTGCCTTGCCCTGAAAGAACAATTGGTGACGTCTGCAGCTACTTCACTGGCTAAGCACCTCCCAACTGGGCACTGCGGGGTGCCGAGTAACTGCCACTGGTAGAGGGCCTTCATTCCTCCCTTTTCTATCACGCGAGAAACTCATGAATGGGTGTACAGGTTCTTAAAATGTTAACCAATGAAATCAATGAATAGTTTGGAGGATTCTCAGTCTCCCAGTCACATTATCACTGATGATAGCCTGAATCTCTAAGAACGGAGAGGGCTGAGGAAGGAGCAAGATAACCCCTGTAGAGATCTTGGGTAACTTGGCAGTGTTTAGTCCCTGTGTATAAAGACGGTCCGACCATTGATGTAGGGAAAGATGGTGATTAAAGCCATGCTTTGACTGATTCACATGGAAATATCAAACGCCGCCTCACATGTGAAACAGGCGCTGGCTACATTGCATGTTGAACTCTTTTGCACTGTACTGAGTTTATTACCATAGTAGGCCGATACGATCTGTAACTCCACATGCTTTGTTTGATAATCTTTGATCATTACCGCCTAACAATGGCTCTCTCTGTCGTGGCCAGTCTTCTCAAGCAGACATTGTGATACTTGTCAGGTGTCCAAAAATCGGGTCTGGTAATTTTCTAGAAATTCGTGGGATGCAGATCTAATTAAATTTAAATTTTATTAGCATAGATGTCAACCAGCATGTGTAATACGCATTTAGTATGTATTTGACCTTCCGAGTATGTCCATTGATATCTGGTTGAAAAAATATGTATTCGACGGTATCCAGATGAAAACTGGGTGCCCCCTTGACCGCTCAGTGCTTGCTCACATTTTTGGCAGGAACACCCGGTTGGCCGAGCTGTTTACTGGGCCCATTCACATTTGTATCGACTCATAAATAACCCATAATGCTTTGCAGGACTGGGATTGTCGGAGTCCCATTCACATTTGTATCGACTCATAAATAACCCATATGCTTTGCAGGACTGGGATTGTCGGAGTCTCTAACCAACTTGTAGATTAATCCTTCACTCACGTCTCTTTTCAGTAAAATAAGTTCGTTGAATAGGGTACCACTATATTGGCAATTATTCTTCGACCGCTTTGTTTACAGGTGCTAGGAAGAGAGTTTGTTTACAAGAATCCATGGGGACAACAAAGCAGTTACCGTGCTGATNTTTTGGGGGGGGGGGGTCCCGTCACATTTCTCCCTCTCCCTCTAGCACAATCTTTTTAGGGGGGGGGGGGGGGGGGGTCCTGTCACATTTCTCCCTCTCCCTCTAGCACAATCTTTTTACGGGGAAAGACATTTGTACCTGGCTTCCAAGCCCCTAGAGAGCATATTTACTTATGTTAGTCCTCGGCGCCTACTTAGGTACCTGAAGGACGATGTATATAATAAAATTTAACTGTGATAATCCTACACATGGATCTTTTAAACTACTGTATATACCCTTCACTCGTGTAACCAAACTTCACGCACAATTTTTATGCTTTTACTAGACAAAGAGATAAAGGAATCACCGTTGCTACTAGTATAATGTATTAACTGTCTTAGGACACCATGGGCACAACAAAGCAGTTACCGTGCTGACATGCCGTAAAAACAACTCCCTCACTCACCCACTCAGTCACTGTGGCACGATCAGATAAACAATGTGATATTTTGTACAGCTAGGCACAATCGCCGCCACTCTTTCACACAGACACCCACACTTACTCCCGAGCGGGCGGCACATTATTGCATATTAATTATTACCCAAAGATGTTACATACTGTACATGATCTTTGATTTTACTATGCTAGGTTGTGACTGCGTTCCTCTTGGGTCTATTTGTGGTGGTGTCAACTTTATAATATTTAAGCTTATTTACAAACAAAAACAAAATTTAATCAAATGTAGAAAACTATTGAACATCCACTCTTGTTGGTGCTTGCATATAAAAGTATCAAGGACAGTTTATTATTCAAATAGAAATTAATAAAAAAAAAAATTATTCCTGGGCTGATTTGTTTAAATTATCTACACTCTTTCAAATTTGGCCAAATGATTTTCATGTCCACATGAAAGTAATTCAGAAAACAGCTTTCACTACTCTATAATTATAAATCATCCCCCTCCTCCCTGCCTCTCTCTTTGCTCAGTATGTTTAGTTTAATCGTATCAGAAAAAACAACAACAACACTTATCAAACTCTAATGAGTTGGAAAACAGTTTAACTCCATTACCCCATTTCAACCTTGATATAGGATATATTCTTAAGTGGTCAATTCTCTATCTTATTTTCTGCTCAGCACACCCTCACCTCTAACAGTTGTTTATCCTTGGTTATTGCGGATTATATACCGTCATCGGGATTCGGGAACATAGATCTATGAATAAGAATTACATTATACTTAAGTTTTAGTGAACATTTTTAAAAGAAGTTGTTGCTGCTTTGAGTAGACTTAACTGAAGTTATAAAATCTCTCTGTTTGTCGTCACTTTGTTTAATTTACCGAAAAGACCTGAAGACAGACATGTACCAGTTTATTTAACCTCACGCTCGTCAATCATGAGCACTACCGAACTGATTATGGGTTTGTGGCGTTTTGATCTGACCAGTACTATTAACAAACATTAACGAAGTGTTTGCTCCAATATGCAGTACAGATGTTATACTTACAGTAGATCTAGGTCTGAGACAGGCCATGCACAGCAACACACAGCTTTGATGAGCTGTCATATATCCGTTCAAGTTGAACAGCAAAGTTCAAGGGTTGATAATATTTTTCACTGTGACCTCTGGACGCAGACACAAAGACAGAGACAGAGACAGACGGCAGAGAGTTTTTGTTTTACCTTTTACTCTTCATAGGAAAAGTATTTTCGATGCGATGGTCATTGAAAAATGAGATCTGATGTAGATGTAAGTTAGAATTAAACAAACCTGTAATGTTTGCGTGCCAAGGTTTAAAATATTCCAAAGGCGTCAGATGGATACTGCCGACCAATCTCGATGCCGTACTCCGCCGGCAGTTAAGCAAAAGAAAAAAAAAAAAACAAACAAACGAGGGGAATGAAGTTCCAATTACTCAACGTTCATTTCCAGTTTAGCGGTCTACTTCGGGTCAAATGTACAAAAATCGGTAGATGATCAAAGTAGAGCTGCCAACCTGTGCGCCTTGGCATAATTTTGTACGCCTTTCCAGACAAGCCGCGCACTAAATAATAATAATTTGATCTACGGATACGGTGTTTCTGTTAATCACGCAACCGAAACTATAGAAGGATAAACAAAGTTTCGTGCGCGCAAGAAAAGTAGGACCCATTGTATTAAACATTATCGCATGCGATGTTTCCTTGTGGTTTTATACTTGTCATTGCGTTCTCGAGATTGGTTCAGTCAACAATATCAATGATATCGATCGACCACAATGCGTTTTTTTATCGTTTATTATAATTTTATGTCCAAAACTCAAAATAATAGTACCCATCCCTGAATCTTCACATCGAGTCCTCGACCATCGCAATTTTCACCAAGTACATATAATGCTTCTGATTGCCTTTGATCTTAGTCTACTTTGTGCTGACCATGGAATAGGTCTTTCTGCTATCATGTGTTCCTATGTGCGTGTACAATTACAAACAAGGGGCGTAGATCTAATTTATCGTTTATTCGTCCGAAGATCGATCTACCCATCTTAGCGCTCAACCCTCAACCCTCGTTAGTTTTTCGTGAATCCCGTGCACGAATCTACTTTTACAAAGCTCTGTTTGTCTAGGGGTAGCAAAAATATTCACAGCTTCCGAATTGTTTGTAGATCTAGCTTTAATAAATTAATGTGGTAAATATTTTAAAAAGTTAAGTATTTGTCAGATTGTCTGTTGTAATTGTGTTTTAAAATATCTGATGTGATGTAGGGGGTGGCGTCCCATCACACACTTATTTCTTTAATTTCTGGATCCATATTATCTAATTTAGTTATCAATGATAAGTTTAAAATGTTAGCTATTACTGTCAGAACCTTTGTCAAAAGTTTATGACAGTTGAGTCTAGGTTTTTGGGGAAAAGAGAAAAAAAAATCACATTGCGGAATACCTGATGTCACACGTCATGCTTTCATTTTGTTGGCATTACATTTTTCTTATGTACATAAAGCAATGATAGCTCAATGTGTAATGTTTTATGTATTCATCTATGTGACTTGATTAGATTTTTGGCAATTAATATATGTGACGTGTCACATCAAACACTCTTTCAGGTCATCATAAAAATGGTGTTGACAAGAATATAGCAGGCTATACTGAAGTTACTGAAGTCAGAAAAAAGTATTAAAAATTATTTTATGCCTTTCTACAATTTTGACCTTGTTCTTGCACCTTTTGACCTTTGCAGCTGATTGTGATGACGCCCAAGTCCCTGCTGCGGCTGCCCGAGGCTCGGTCCAGCTTCGACGACATGGTCGAGGGCTCGCGCTTCCAGCGGCTCATTCCTTCCACGTGTGAGGAGCCCCTCAACGTCAAAAAGATCGTCTTCTGCTCAGGGAGAGTCTACTACGAGCTGGTCAAGGAAAGATCACAGAAACAACTCAATGGAGAAATTGCCTTAACACGTATTGAACAGGTAGCTTTACAAACAATGCCTCTGTTTTTTCCATCTCTCTTAAATGGGATACCGGTAGTTATTTTTGTATTGTTTTTTCTTTGAGTTGGATTAAGGAGTGCACTGAACTTAATACACCTGTTGTCCTAGTCCTGCTCTCCTTGGTTAAGAGTAATCTATAACGGTCTAGTTTGTCAGAAGTTTTGTTGGCCATGAAGATAATTGCTCAGTATATTTTTAAATTTCGATAAATTGAACAATACTTTTGAACAAAATAAAGTTCCATTTGGCAAGCGTGAAACCATTGTAACATTCTTGAGGATTTCAATCAATGTTCAAAGACCTTCCACTCCAGTAAGTTCCACTGATGGCAAGCGCGTCTCTACTCCGCAGCTGACCCCATTCCCGTTTGACCTGGTCAAGGCCGAGATCCAGCGGTTCCCCAACGCACGCCTGTGCTGGGCCCAGGAGGAGCACAAGAACGCCGGCGCCTGGAGCTACGTGGAGCCCCGTCTGCGCACCGTCTGCCGCAAGCTCGGCAAGCCCAAGAAGATAGAGTGAGTGTCGGGGCGGGCTGGGGGGTCTGGTAAGGTCTGCCGCAAGCTCGGCAAGCCCAAGAAGATAGAGTGAGTGCCGGGGCTGGGGGGTCTGGTAACGTGTGTTTATGTTGGGGCCTTGGTCAGCGATACACTTGCAGTGGGGTCCAGGAGAGCTTTCACAAGTTTGACACAAGAATGTAGGGAGAAGCCGTAACTAATTATAAATTGCTACTTGACATTACTAGTTCAGTCCCAAAACTAAAATTCTAGTGTTTGAAGCTGACAAGGGAAGAGGGATCGGTTGTTGACTGGTTTTGTGTGGTTGCTGTGTTGGGACTGTGTTAACTGTTATGTCTGTGTTGTGCCTGTTTTGGGACTGCTGGGGCTGTGTTATGTCTATGCTGTGGCTGTTGCAACTTGTGTGACTGTTGTGGTTGTGTTGCTGCTGTGGTGTGACTGTTGCTGCTGTGGTGTGACTTGTGTGGTTGTGTTGTGACTGTTGTGGTTGTGTTGCTGCTGTTGTGGTTGTGTTGTGACTGTTGTGGTTGTGTTGCTGCTGTGGTGTGACTGTTGTGGTTGTGTTGTGACTGTTGTGGTTGTGTTGTGACTGTTGTGGTTGTGTTGCAGCTGTTGTGGTTGTGGTTGTAACTGTTGTGGCTGTTGTGGTTGTGTTGCTGCTGTGGTGTGGCGGCTATTGTGGTTGTGTTCTAACTGTTGTGGTTGTATTGTGACTGTTGTGGTTGTAGTGTAACTGTTGTGGTTGTAGTGTAACTGTTGCGGCTGTGTTGTGTGTGTTGTGGTTGTGTGGCTGTCTCTGTGCAGACGTACACATGACTGTAAACCTGTCCTGTCTCTGTGCAGACGTACACATGACTGTAAACCTGTCCTGTCTCTGTGCAGACGTACACATGACTGTAAACCTGTCCTGTCTCTGTGCAGACGTACACATGACTGTAAACCTGTCCTGTCTCTGTGCAGACGTACACATGACTGTAAACCTGTCCTGTCTCTGTGCAGACGTACACATGACTGTAAACGTGTCCTGTCTCTGCAGATACGCCGGACGGTTTTCTTCAGCGGCGGCCGCGACGGGCAACAAACAGATGCACCTGATGGAGCTGTCGCAGCTTCACAACGCAGCCATGGACATCTCGCCCCGGCCAGAGGGGGCCTACTAGGCGCGACTTTCTCTAGAGTTACACGAGGGCTAGACAGCTTCAGCCTGGCCTAGCATACACTGTCGATTTTACTCTCCTACTGCTGTACTAGAAAATTCAAAGTCACTTGGATTTTGGAAGAGAAGCTCTAGCAGAGGTAAAATAGAGACAGTGCAGTAGTGACGATGGTCATGTTCATCTATACACGTACCAGTGGCTCTTTTAAAAAATTCCCCTCCACAGTTTCATTTGACTCTTTCAAAATGTTTAGGCCGGAAAAAAAATGTGTTATTGTTAGTGTAGTCTAAATAAAAAAAAGGAAAACATAATTTAGCCAAGCGGTATACGCTGAATACTTCTTTTACTTGTAGGTTTGTGATAAGTGCACTTTGTGAAATAAAAATGTGCACACGCCAGCGACTCTAACTTGTAACTTCTTTGAAATAGTGGAGAGGACTGGAGTGACCATTTGAAATGACTGCGGACACCAAATCTGCCCTATGGTGGGGACTATTCTCATGGACAAAAGTTAAATATTTTTGCCTTTTATCTTCAGTTATGGATTGGTTGTAATTTTGTTTTTCAAATTCTTAAAATACTACAATGTGAACAATGTAAGCTTAAACTAAGATAAAAGCCTGAAATCATGCAGCAGTTGACAAAAATACACTTTTTTTTTTTTTTTCTGTAAATTTTGCTATGATGAACCTGTATTTATAAAGCTTTGTGTGTTTTGTGACTGAAATTTTGTATCACAATTGTAGAGCTGTTTCATCTGATTCTGAGTTGTACAATTCTTGTGTTCTGCATATTTTTGACACTTCTGTTTCACTTTGAGGTTTATTAGTAGTAAGAATGCCCATCTTCGTATAGAAAAAAACCCAAAGAAAACCCCAACCAAAAACAGGCTAATTTTACCTGGTCCACAAAATAGGTGTAGTAATCTAATTGGCACTCTGTCTAGTTTTTTTATCTTATCAAAAGTTTTTTTCATGGCATGAAACTGATATCATATATTTATACTGTACATTTTTGTCCTGTTGACATTTTCACAGAACTCTCATTATTAATAAAAGGTTCTACTGGTGTTTGTTCTACTTTTTTTTAATCAAGTAAAACCAAGCAAACTGAGATATGAAAGGACGATACTACTACTGCTACTAGAATGTCTGCCACAATTTTTATCTTGAGTGTGTTGGCCCTATGTGTGTGTCTGTCAATACTTTGATGCGTACTTTGAATACAAATCAACGTTATATTTTATTAGGAAAGGAGAAGGGAGCTGGAGATCCACTTGAGTGAAGGGTTGTCTTCTTTACCCCAGTATGATTTAAATGTAAAATTAAATCTTTGAATTAAAATGACTTGACTTAATTATGAACATGATCTTCCTATGTTTGTTGATTCTGGGTGTCACCTTAATAAGACTGTATGAGATCATATGACATATGATATATTCTTGCATAGTAGAATCTGTCCTAGGAACATCATCAGTAACATTCTTCTCTTCATAGAGCGTGGGTTATCGAAATGGGCACTCAACCAGACTTCAAATGAAACCACAGAACCAAAACAAAAAAAAATGCTCACCGGGTAGGAATGTGAAACTTTAATTCAGGGAGGTGCTTCAATAGGACACCAGGTTAGGGAGGTCCTCCCTGGACCAGCACCAGTTATACTTGTACATGTACAGGTTTCTGGCACTAGTGGCAGCCTACACCTAAAAACTCTCAACGGTCATAATTCTCATTAAATTGTAATTAGGGTGCCCCAAAACTTGATGCTTTTGATAAATCTAAACCAACAATTGGGCAATGTATAAATAATTAAAAAGATGGTCATCAAAATTAACTTTTACCGCCTTTCGTGGGTAAAAAAAACACCAAAGCTGGGAAAGATCTGCTTAATTCTTTCTAATTCTATTGGTCCCAATTATAAGATAAAAACGAAATGTATTCCTCAATTTAGTGTAATGCTTCTAACTAAGTTCTATCTGTGTCGTTGGTTTTTCAACATACATTGTACATATGTAATTGTGTATTGATTTTTTGTAAAAAAAGTTTCTGAAACAATATTATGGTTTCCTTGAAGCTAATCGAAACAACTCGCAATAATATTTTGCCTGGCAAAGTGCCAGAATTTATTTCTTCACTGTCGGGGATGCCCTTTTCCTGGCTAAAGCCTGAAATTCGTTGTTGTGGGGTTCCACCCTTGGCCCTCCTTGTTTAACGTCCAACATCAACACCAGAATTATAAAGGCTATATACTAATAGTATATGTATATTGCAGGCACGTACATGTCGGGCGAGCCTTTCCCCAGTTTCTAACAATAGTAACATGTCACATAAAGCCTGGGGTCTGCAAAGCTCCAACTGTCCAACTGTCCCAGATCTGCCATCAAACGAAGAGCATCGCCTTCCAATTCCATTCAAACAGATGACACCATTGACACAATGACAGTTGGAAGAGAAAGCAGCTCTCTGTTGGAAGCTATGCCAGCCTCTGGTGATTGGAAAACTAGATCTATGCTCATTGCTAGAGAATGTGAAAAAAGCCTTTGTGAACACTGGTAATGGTATAAATTAGATGGAGTCCAAGGTACCTTTAGAATAATTTAGATAACAAATGTATCATTGGTCTCCCCCTGTGGATCCAAGTACTGCCAGAAAACCCTGCACAAAGAACTAGAGCCAGGATGATGGTGATCAACAAACTTACCGAGTTACTAACCCGCCCACACAGACACTGACTGACTGACTCACTGACACTGACAGAACTGACAACTCTGCCACAGGATGATGGAGAAAAATCCAAACGAGTTACTCACCCGCCCACACAGACACTGACTGACTGACTGACTAACACTGTGACAGAACACTGCACAACTAGAGCCAGGATGATGGAGATCGACAAACTTACCGAGTTACTCACCCGCCCACACAGACACTGACTGACTGACTGACAGACACTGTGACAGAACACTGCACAACTAGAGCCAGGATGATGGAGATCAACAAACTTATCGAGTTACTCACCCGCCCACACAGACACTGACTGACTGACAGACACTGTGACAGAACACTGCACAACTAGAGCCAGGATGATGGAGATCAACAAACTTATCGAGTTACTCACCCGCCCACACAGACACTGACTGACTGACTCACTGACTGACAGAACACTGCACAACTAGAGCCAGGATGATGGAGATCGACAAACTTACCGAGTTACTCACCCGCCCACACAGACACTGACTGACTGACTCACTGACTGACTGACGCACTGACAGAACACTGCACAACTAGAGCCAGGATGATGGAGATCGACAAACTTACCGAGTTACTCACCCGCCCACACAGACACTGACTGACTGACTGACAGACACTGACAGAACACTGCACAACTAGAGCCAGGATGTTCCATTTTTAGGGTCATACTCCTTGTGTAAACAGAATGTGGATGTTATTCTCTCGCCTTACAGGACATAAAAAATCCATAATTATTTCTCACTCTGAGCATATACAATCACATTTGACAGAAGAGAGTCCAAGGTACCTTTAGAATAATTTAGATAACAAATGTATCATTGGTCTCCCCCTGTGGATCCAAGTACTGCCAGAAAACCCTGCACAAAGAACTAGAGCCAGGATGATGGTGATCAACAAACTTACCGAGTTACTAACCCGCCCACACAGACACTGACTGACTGACTCACTGACTGACTGACGCACTGACAGAACACTGCACAACTAGAGCCAGGATGATGGAGATCAACAAACTTACCGAGTTACTCACCCGCCCACACAGACACTGACTGACTGACTACACTGTGACAGAACACTGCACAACTAGAGCCAGGATGATGGAGATCGACAAACTTACCGAGTTACTCACCCGCCCACACAGACACTGACTGACTGACTGACTGACTGACTGACACTGACAGAACACTGCACAACTAGAGCCAGGATGATGGAGATCAACAAACTTACCGAGTTACTCACCCGCCCACACAGACACTGACTGACTGACTGACTGACAGAACACTGCACAACTAGAGCCAGGATGTTCCATTTTTAGGGTCATACTCCTTGTGTAAACAGAATGTGAATGTTATTCTCTCGCCTTACAGGACATAAAAATTCCATAATTATTTCTCACTCTGAGTCTGAGCATATACAATCACATTTGACAGAAGAAAATTATGTGAAACATCAGCAAAAATAACTTTATTGAAGAAATTTTGCAACATCAAGAAATTATCTGTATTGAGGAGATGGGACACGAATGTTTTACTATATAAAAGTATGACCCACAAAATGGAACACGAAGGTGAATTTGAAAGTTTTTTTGTTTTTGTCAATTGCTCCAAAATGGAAAATCTATCATTCAAAGCACTATTGCCTGGTGATGTAAAAATGGTTGATAAGAGATGTCACAGAAGAAATATGGTGTATGTTGCATAGTTACTGAGTAAATTAACACGCAAACCAGTGTGTTCCGGTTTTTGGAACACGAATGTTGGCTAGGGTTAAACCGGATTCTATCCAACTGGTATTTGGAGTTCTCCAGGAATCTGTGTTCAGACTCGTTTTGTTTTTATTTATGATGCAATCTCTAACACATGTAGACAATGGATTTAAGTACCATCTTTATGCTGATAACTTTTTTTATATTATTCTTTATTTTTATTTTGAAGGAGACTAACACAACGAGACCACTGCATAATTGTTTTTATTGGTCCCATTAAACAACTTGCTCAGTTTTGAAGGAGTGGAACCAATTGACTCAATAAGGTCGTATCGATGATCGAAAGTATCGTATGCTGCTGAATTAAAGATATACTGTACAACTAAAGAGCCAATGAATATGGTACAAAACTACAAACACCTACCATTGGTAGCTGACTAGCTCTGCCCTGATCAGCGGAATTAACTTTAACAAAGCAGCTTCGGTCCTTTGCTTATTAATTATGTAGGCAGACGTATTTTTCTTTCAAGTTGTTACGTGTGTTAGCAATTTTATATTATAAGATCAAAACTAGGCATCATCATATCACAGACATTTCTCAACGTGCATACATTGACAGTAGGCCTACCATTCCTATTGTGTTTGGTTTAAGCTCATGGAGTACTTAATATAGTAAGCTATGTTTAAGCTACAAACTGAAAGTGAAAGTAGGCTAGTCATTTTAAATAAACATGTTATTGGTTATTGTTATCTGCACCATTATGTCCCTCAAGTCCAAGAACAGATAAAGATTTATCGTAACTAAAAGTAAAACATATTTAATTCTTTTAAAATTATTTTTTGTGTGCAACTTTAACAAGATAATTTCACCCCCGTAATTCAAGCCTAAAAAATAGAAACACAAAAAGATGCAGTTCTTTGGTTACATTCTATGTAGTACGTGTGATAACAAAAAAGTACATCTTTAGAGTAGGCCTATGGAAGTTATTTTGGTCACATTCTATGTAGTACGTGTGATAACAAAAAAGTACATCTTTAGAGTATGGAACTTTGCAAGTTATTTGGTAGTTAGGCTGTTCATGCAGTTTGGACATATTTTTTACCCGCATACTAATTACTATGTGTAGATCATAAAATTCAAACATTTGAAACATAAATATTAAAACTAATAAAACTTGTCTTTAAAAATTCACAAATATTGACAAAGTTGAGATCAATTCTCTTTATATTTTGAGAAATGTATTTTAAGTCAGGCCATGTGTCAAAGAAACTTGACCTATGATCCTAACATTACGACGAGAACTAGAGTTGGTGTGTGAAATTTCTAATACTGTACTAGATCTACTACTAGAAAGGGGACTTTTTCTGCCGGCTGCACAAATTCAACGCCTCAAAGTCAAGTGAGGATTGAGAGAGAGCTTTGTGCGTGTATCCTAGTACAGATGTAGAAGGAGTACTCTGTGGTAGCTTCTAGTTCTAGAATGAAATTGGAAGTCTTTCCTTTGATTGCATTAATTTAGTAACTTGACAATACATGTACGATGTAGGCCTAAATGTGTAAAGTGAGAAGAAAGACTTGAGATTAATGATTATTCGCTTTGCTTATCTTAATTAGATTAAAATTAAACTTTAAGTCTATATCATATGAAAGTTAACTTTGTGCGTGTATCCTAGTACAAGTACACATGTAGAAGGAGTACTCTGTGGTAGCTTCTAGTTCTAGAATGGAATTGGAAGTCTTTCCTTTGATTGAATTAATTTAGCAACTTGACAATACATGTACGATGTTACTATGTAGGCCTAAATGTGTAAAGTGAGAAGAAAGGCTTGAGATTAATGATTATTCGCTTTGCTTATCTTAATTAGATTAAAATTAAACTTTAAGTCTATATCATATGAAAGTTAAAACCAAGCTAAGTGAAATGCATCCACACACTAGGAAACTTTTCTCGTTATTGACTTGCAAATCATTAAAATGTATCACTACCAGTTTTATCACTAATATTTTTCCGTTCAGTTAATGTTTAAAATATTTTGATGATCTCGCTTCTTATTGATGACTAAAGACCTCCAGCCTAAGGGTATATAACTATTATGATCTCTCAGCCTTCAACCCTCCAGGATAATGTTCACACCTGTATGGTATTGGTAGTGCATGGAGCACAACCTTATTACACAGGTGTTTCTGCGTCATATAAAAATTATACTTTATACTTTATTATTATTATTATTATTATTATTATTATTATTATTATTATCATTGAATGTCCACCCTAGTCTGGTGCTTCAAGCCCAAACCAGAGGTGCTGGTGCTCTAGGTTCGACATCGATTTCTCGCCAGTCACAAAATTGGATGAAGTGAACACAAATGTAGGCCTACTGCAACGGGAACAGTGAATGAGTAATAGATGTTTTTCTAAGAAATGGGATGTCGGCTTTTTTGTGTGCTAAGTAAAATATAGGTAAAGCTAAAGTTAGTTTTTGCATCCTACTCATCCTCTACAGAGACGATGAAAAACAGTAATTATTGTTTAAACTCTGCAATGGGATGGCTCGTTTTCACTTTTTTTAGAGCATGTTTTTGTTCTGTCTTCATTGAAGTTGCCTTCTATTTTTATAGCATATTCCCAGCTTTAAGTTTAATTACTCATTTTTGCAGGATACTAATGTTTTTATCTTTGTACATGATTATGAGATCGTTAATCGTTATTTGGGTAGGAAAACAAGACTTCTGCTAGAGGAGAGAGATGATGAAATAATGCAAGATTAAGAAAAAACAGTGTCATACGTAGTCACTCACAGCAAACAAGCTAACCTTAAAGTAAAGCCTTCACACATTATCATAGTTTTATTATAGTTCTACATTAGGTAACAAAATCATGTAGCGTTAGTTCTAGGTTTGAAACGAGTCTTACTCCAGTACATGTTTTTGAGACAGAGGACTAAAATACATGTAATGAATAAATCCTACTATTGTAACATCCTTTTTGTTTATATTAGTTATTACTGCAATACACTGCCTTGTTTTTTGTTGGTTTTTTGTGTGCAGTTAATTTGAAAAGTAAATCCAATTTCTTCAAGTTTGAACCATGAGTTGTTGGTTCCAGGTTGGTTTGTTGGTTTTCCTACGTCCAATGTCAGCAGCTAGGCTTCTGAGAACATCGCGGACAGGCCCAGAGACTAAAGTCTGATAATTTAACGAGCTGCCACACAGAATCAGACATGGTTACCCAGGGAAATGAAAGGCATTTGATAAGAAACCATTGAGTCATCGGTTTATTGGAAAAGAGGGTACTCGGAATGCTACGTAGAGATTAGGCAGATGTGGTTCTGAGACCAGATTCTTTATATATGTAGCCTACTAGTTTTACTACTGCCCCGTATAACTCTGCACTGGAAATAGTAGATAGGCGAGTCCGTGCCTAAGAGTAAGACTAAGGAAAGGCTGCGCTGTGACCAGTGTGAGTTTTGAGGTGAGCAGCCAGTTTGAACAACCCGTTGGTCTTGTACCTGCCGCACACGGTACACACATGCTCGTCCTCGCCCTCTGTGGTCGTGAAGTGCTGGGCGTGTCTCACCAGAAACAGGGTCACCTCGCGGTGACGCCGGCCCACAGCTCTACCTACTGGACCTGTGTGCGCCTCCTCTGCCAGCATGTCCGACTCGCTCTCCGAGCTGTAGTGGATGTCCGCGCCCTCTGCCAGAACCGGTGACGTAGCTCCGCTTGACTGGACACCAAAGTCCCCAATCTCTGCTGTTTGCTCATCAGGTTCTACTGCAGCTCCTCCCGCGCTATCGCTGGACACGAGCTGTTTGAGCGATTCTGTATTACAGTATTTATACGGCGTATCAACGTCACTTTGGGTTGATGACAGCATTTCTGGATCTGCTGTTTCAATTTCTACTTTGATGTCATGAAAATTTGAAACATTGCCAAACTCGCTCCTTACCAAAGTGCTAATGTCCTCTTCTTTTATCTCACATGGAGCTCCGCCTTGCACCTCTGCACTGCTTGTGTGGCTCTCTGTCCGCAAGAAGTCACATTCAGGTCTGTAGGTGTTAGTCTGAACCTCGCACTCTGGGTCCAGCTCTGATTGGTCAAAGTCAGGCCGTACCTCAATCTGATACTCTACTTTGTTAGCCTCTGCCCTGTCGCAGTTGTGTCTGATGTCAGATGAGTGGTAACAGTGGACTGGAAAAATTGAATCTGAGCGTGAGCTGTGGACGTCTTCGCTTTTGGAATGCAACAACTGCCTTCGGCTGAAAGATCCCATCCCATCCTTACGGAGCGATCGAAAACGTTTACAGTTTTGCTTTTTGGGACTCTGACCCCCTGTGCCCACAGTTTTGGAGTGGTCTCCCATAGGTCCATTTGCTAAACTAGCGGTATAAATCCAAGGCTGCCCATCATGGTCTGCCCTAGATGAAAATATGCCCGGGGCATTCAGTGTGTCCACCTGGGCAGAACCATCTTTCCCGCCAGAGAGGCGAGGACTGGTTGCATCAGGATGAAGTCGCGGGACCAGCACCCGTGCAGGCTGTAGCGCGGCGCTCAGCAATGCGGGCTCTCCGACAAAACTCAGCTTCCTCAGACCTAAGCACTCACTGTGAAATTCTGATCGTGAAGCCGCTTTGGTGGCCTTGTCCTCAACACACGCACTTCGTTCGCTTTGAGTCTTAGCTACGCCCGAATCAGCTAAAGGTGGACGCTGCTTTGATTTTACCTTTGGCCCCAGGGCTCGTGCTTTGACATCTTTGAAAGAGGCTCGTGCTTTTGACATGGACGAAGAAGAGTCTCCTCCTGTGGTTTTTGAAGATAAATCGGATGTCGGGCTAGAGTGATGGGCTGATAACATTGCAGAAAGTGCTGCAGGTGTTCTTACTGGAAGTTTAAAGTTTTTAACAGAAGGATTGTCCTTGATTTTACTGGAGCTGATCCCGGGGACGTCTGGAGACCCTGGCGTAGCTGCGCCCGTTCTTATTAGGGAAGTGCAATTGTTTATCACAGAAGGCTCCTCAATGATCTCAGAGAGTGTGTGCTGCGAGAACGGCCCTAAGTAGAGCGCGGCTTTCCCAGTGGAGCGTTCATTATCCCCTTGAGCAGCCAGCCTGCTTGTCACACGCTCCACGTGTGTTGTCTGCCTTTGGAAGTCCACTGCTTTCGATTTCCGATTTATGAGGAAAATTGTCTTCCTCGACATAGATATTGGCGGAGTTTTCGGGTTGTATCTTGTAAGTGTTGATCGGTGCATGATCCAACAGTCCTGTCAAAGTATTGTACATGTAAAGGCCAGATCTAGATGCTGCCGTGCTGGTCCCTGTAGCAGAATGTTTGGCCATCCCATCTTGTGATGGAGCAGTAACCGTCTCGCCAGCGTGACAACTAGAGCGTGGAGCGGGCTGGTCTAATTGAGCAGATATTGATAGTACCTTTGTTGGATTGAGTGGAGGCCCTGATGGTAAACTTAAGCCCATGACATTTGTTGATGTTTCTCGTACATTACGAGTTAAAGATGTTGGATGTGGTAAAAAGCCAATACGAGCTATCCCTGATGGTGCGTTAGAAGGTAGTATCGTTGCCAATGCGGCAACAGACGCAACTGGTGTTGTTGCTGTCCTAGCAGTAGTAATCAGTGATGACATGGGTCCTTCTGCAGCAACACCTGTTGCTGATTTAGCGCACATTGACGAATCATGCGTCATGGACAGTGAACTTGAGCTGGCTGTGCTGAGTGAAGGAATAGGCTTAACAACGCACACGGTACTGGGTCTAATGGCTCTATAGGATTTCAGCCTTTCTCTCCAGTCGTCAAATCCTTTGGATTTAGTCGTTTTCTTACTTGTTTCACGTAATACATGCGATGCAGTTTTGCCCTTTTCAGGCAGGCTATCAGTTTCTTTATGTTTGACTGTGATCCTGTGGCCACCAGACTCCTTTAAAAGCTGCCTCACAGTTTTGATACTGCTCATTACCTTTATCCTCCGCCGCTGACGTTTTGTCTGGGCAGTTGACCAGGTCGAGGTTGCTTTCCGTTTATCTGGCGCTCTGGTTCTCAATGATGGCACAGCGCCATTCGCTAAAACTCCCCTTCCTGACATGTCATGACTGGCGCAGATGCTGCTTGTACAGGGCTGGTCACACTTTTCAGAGGCTGCGGTCATTTGAATAAGAGGAAGACCGACTGAAGACGAGGGGCCGGCGATAGATTGGGGACTTCTACCACTGATCTCTACAGTGACAGGGCCTTGAGCGGGTGCACCAGCAGACGTGGGGAAATATGTCGGAAATAAGGAGGGGGCTGTGCAGTTCAACTGGGTCAGAGGCGAGACAATGGCAGGTCGGGGAAGATTCTCTGCTAGCAGGACGGGCGGGCATGACGGGAACACTAGTCGATTTCCGGGCATGTTCTGTAGCTGCAGATTCTGACAGCCTCCTAAGGAACTCATCTGAGTCGGAGGTCCGAGAAAAACCGGCCCTATCGACGCTGTTTGTGAAAGGTTAACTACACCAGGCATACTTAGAACATTACCCACATCAGCAACGGTGCATTCAGGTTGAAACTGTGCCGTTTGTTTGGACTTTGGTTTGTGAGAACTGGCACCTAGGGGGGAACCGTGTACTTGTAGAGATACCGCACTCACTGGATCCTTTAGGCGAAAAGTCGGAAACTGTGTTTCATGTTCACCAGGAATTTCTGAAGGGTCTTTTCTGCTCTTAACATTAGGATCGGTAGAAGTTTTCTCTTGACCGGGGATTATACAGTCTTTCAGCCACTGATGTCTGTATCTTACACTCCTGTCCACTGCAGATTTTGCCAGTCTCTTGCGCAGGCCTACCATCTGGGATTTTTGCTGCAAACCGTTTTTCCTAATAGGTTTCCTTTTAACGGATTTGGCTACGCCACCTGTATAAGAATGGTTATCATTCGTGAAAATGTGCATGTGAGCGAATCTGACACCATCTGTTCCCTTGTCGGGCCCCGTGCTGCTGGGGGCTTTACAGGGATGGTATTCAGGTTCAGCACTCACGTGTAGCCCGCCTTTCGGGAAGATCCTTCTCTCACTCCTGGCTGGTTTTGAGCTGGCGGCCATCTGTGACTGCGGCGTGGTTGCACACGAGGTGGCCGGGCTTGAAGTAGTAACTGTGTGGGCGCCTGCCAGTCGAGATGGAGTGTTGATCCTGGCAGAATGAGCAGCCGGTGTTTCACTGGTTGCTAAGGAGCAGACAGGCGGCAGCACGTAGTTCGTCATCTGGCTGCCAACTAGAACATTCGGGAGGAGGTTCTGAGGGGCTAGAGGGTTCAAGCCAAAGTTGGAAACGGACAATCCACCCGCAAAGGCACAAGTTTGATTGGAGTAAATGTAAGGAGAGCCCATATTTATAGCAGGCAACTGTTGAATAATGCTTGGCGGCTGTGGAATCATTATTGGGAAGTTGCTGTTTACTCCGAGAAGCGAGCTCCCAGCCAAAGTGCAATTCAGCATCTGCATAGAGTTTGGCGGCCATGAGTAGGTCAGTGGTCCCGTAGCTAAACTTTGAGGCTGTAGAGAGAGAAGGTTGGCTGTGCTGTTCGCCTGAGGAGCCAAATTCAGACCCAGGCCTAACGCAGAGGGGAATACATTCTGGGTTGGATGTTTTGGCAGGGCGGGTAAAATGGGAACAACGTTTTGGGCACTGCAAAGACTGACTTCACTGCTAGGATTACTCAGCCCGCTAGTGCTTCTAGTTTTTCTGTTGCCAGCGACTCTTGTCGAGCCATCTGGGCATCTCCTTACGTTATTTTTTACCTGCAGTATTACAGCCCTGTCCTCAGTGTCGGATATACTAAAATTGACGTCTTGAAAGAAGCCTTTGTAAGGAGGCCTTCCTCCCGGCCGCCTCCCCCTACCTCTTTTAGGATTAAAGGGCGCGTCCCTCAAACTCTTTTGCCCCCGTCTTCCTCTTCCTCTGCCGCGACCGCGACCGCTTTGCGTGGTTGTTCTCAGAGGCTCCTCGCCTTTCTGCGGGCGGTCAGGCGAGGAATATCTGGAAGCGTCAAACCCGCCGGACACTGTGGCGGTAGGAAGAAGTTGGTGTGCTTGGAGATTGGCGTCTGCTCCGCTCCCCTCTGCATCGGACAGTGACACAGGAGACAAGGCTTCCTCTTTCTTGAAAACCCATCCAGACAGGGATTGCTGGTCTGTGAGACTGTGCTCAATGTTACTCGCCGTATCCTCATTCCGCCAGCGGTCCGGCTGTTGGGGGCTGCCCTGGCGCGGCAGATCCACAGGAAGGTCCGGCTGTTGGGGGCTGCCCTGGTGCGGCAGATCCACAGGAAGGTCCGGCTGTTGGGGGCTGCCCTGGTGCAGCAGATCCACAGGAAGGTCCGGCTGTTGGGGGCTGCCCTGGTGCAGCAGATCCACAGGAAGGTCCGGCTGTTGGGGGCTGCCCTGGTGCAGCAGATCCACAGGAAGGTCCGGCTGTTGGGGGCTGCCCTGACGCGGCAGATCCACAGGAAGGTCC
>RQTK01000479.1:0-30282 GCA_003991915.1 Elysia chlorotica
TGGCTCATGTTTTTAAAAATTTCGGGATTGCACTGCAGGACAGAAATCCTACTGCAGTTGGCGGGCGGATTATATTTATCCTGGAGGGTATTTAAATTGTCCTTTGTTAGACCCTCAGCTAATACCTTCTCCACTCCAGATGCGATGTCCGCATCTATGGAAATTTCCATAGGAGCACTAGAGCCAGTTAGAAGATTGAAATAACTTAGTGTGTCATTGTTCTCCGCCGTAGTGCACTCTCCAGTCTCTGAGAGACTGGGCCCCGCCTCGCCCAGATCGCGGTCCGGTTCCTGAATGTTAATGTCCTCATTATTGAAGTGGTCATAGGCCGACTTCATCTCATTAATAAACAGGAATAACTTTAGAAGAGAGTCCAGATGAATTTGAATGTTATTCATGAACTCGTCACTGCGAGCAGGCGAGGTGCAGTCAATCTGGGAGAATGCAGGTTTCTAAACACACACCTTAACCTGTTAAAGACCCATTTCCTTTGCCTTTTGTGCCAGGCAGGTGATTACAGCAAGATGAACCTTTGTATGGGGTACAAGAATAAAACACACAGATCCCTGTGGTGACAATAAAAGGTGAAGACATGGAGGAAAAAAAGATGGGAAAGAGAGGGTGACCATGAAGATTTTAAACACCCAGGCTGAGATTGGACCAGACTCGAAAGAATGGGCGCAGCCTTTTCTTTGTTCATGTCCGAGGACTTGTTTGAGGACGCCATTTTTAATTAATTGAATGTTATAATAAAAACAGAGAGAAACACAAAATGCACCTATAACAACACTCAAATATAAACTTGAGGTAAAAGAGCACATAAATAAGATCAAATCGAAAATCAATGAGATACAATAAACAGAGGATAAAGTAATATAATGGAGATTAACTGTTAAGTTAATTATAGAACTGGTGACCGTTCACATCAGCGATCACAATAAATCCGAATGAAAACCTGCGTTCCGGAATATTATAAACCGAAAACAAAACTATCACACAACACAAGCCTTTGTGGGTGATCTGCACAATAAATGAAACAACTTAGTGGTGTAAATAAATGGAAATATCAGGAAAAAAGAGAATGAAACACAGAGCTCTCGAGATTAAGTGGTTCCGCCACGAGGATCACACAACTAGTGGTTCTGCGCATGCCTGGTCACACCATCTCAGCTGTATTCTATAAATAGTCAGGGACGACAGAATGTAGCTTTTGAAGCTTCAAGCAAAAGTGGAAGCAAGGATGAAAAGGAGAAACGAGGAGGCAGGGGGCAGGGGGCATGCTACCTGAATAGGTAGAATATATCATTATTTTGTTTAACCTCAGGGGCGAATCGATTTCAAGAAGTCTGAATAATGATTAAAAACAAACCTCAACTCAGGAAGAAAGAATTATTTTTTAGCTTTCGCTATTCTTTTTTATATAGGGCGTGATCACAACGCTGTTCTTTCTTCTTAACCTTCATAGCCACTCGTTATTTCCGTGGGTGAAAATTACCCTGTGATGTATAAAGAGAAAAAAGCAAGGTCACGGGCAATGTTGTTGTTTTTTCATCAGCAAACCACTCCTTAGTGTTTTCAGTGACCCTAAAAAATAACTTTTTTTTTAATATTGCAAATGACGTAAAATAGCAGTTTTGTAATAAGTGTATATATCTATCGATCTAGCAATCAATCCATTTACTTATCTGTCTATTTGTCTACATTTGTATCCATCTATCTGTTTCGCTGTACTAGTAAAAAATACTTTTTATGTCCAGCAAGGCTTATCACATGGATTGTTTTTGCCACCTTTGACACTCTCTCTGTCATTCTATCTTTCTTTATTCTCTATGTATTGATCTTCCTAAGAAGGGGACAAGGAGGAAAAAAAGAAGAAGAAAAATAAAATACAAAAAGAAGAGGAATAAAATGAAGTAGAGCATTATTGATGTGCAAGAAGAGAAGGAGAAGGAGCAGGGGAGGGGGAGATGCAGCAGAAGGAACAGGAGAAGGGAGAGGAAACGCACCAGAAGGGGGAGCTAGAAGTGGAAAAGGAGCGACAGGACGATCAGTAAGTCTAGGATGAAGATGAGAACCAGGAGCAGAGAGAGGAAGAATATAGTTGCAGAAAGAGATGGAGGGGGGAGGAAAATAAGGACGAACTAGAGGAGTACTGTAGGAGCAGCTGGCGAAGGATGAGAAGTTAGAAGAGGACATGAGCAGCAGTCATATTAGCAGGAGGGGGCGCAGGCGGAAGAGGAAGAGAAACTGCAGCAGGAGCAGAAGGCGTAGATTCGTAGGACGAGGTAGGACCTTTGAAAGGGAGAGAGAGTGTAGGTTTGTGAGAGAGAGAGAGAGAGAGAGAGAGAGAGAGAGAGAGAGGGTAACAACATTGCCTAAGCGTATTTACGGGTATACTGGTGTTTTTCACCCACGAATGGATTGGCTTCAAGAAGAAAGTTCATAAAAAAATGTTTTAATATTTTTTTTTTGGAGAATCGAAAAACACAGATAGAAGAATAAAACACGGAGTAATACAAATTGTGTGTTTTTTTTTTTTAAGTTTATAATTGGTACCATTTAAAACAATTACGCAGACGATTCACAACCTGGGTGAAGGAAAGTGGCACCATGTTTCTCATACGGTAACATTCACAGAGTACACTGGACTTTAATTCGATACAGCAGTAGTGGGCAAGTTGGCCTGGTCGATACCTGGCAATACAAGCACCCTAAGAACCCAGTGTACGGTGGAAAGGGCTGAAAATGGAATGAGTAAACTCCAACTAAAGGAAAAAGTCACCGGCAGGACATAGGCAAGAAATTAAACCAGTGAAAGAGAGAGAGAGAGAGAGAGAGAGAGAGAGAGGGAGAGAGAAAGGAAGGCAGAGGGATAGAAACAGAGAGGGTTAATCAGAGAGAGTCGCAACGAGAGGAAAGGAAAGGAAGAGATAGAAAGCAGGAAATGAGAGAGACTGACTGAGAGAGGTGTTAAGTAAAAAAAGTGAAGAGAGAGAGAGCGGGATAGGGTTAAGGAATGGAGGGAGAGAGAGAGTCTCTGTATCAGCCGGTCACATTAAACTAACACAGGACGAAATTAGACAAATAAATCTGCTGATCGTGGGATTTAAACCGCGGACCTCCTGATCTGGACATCAACGCTCTATCACTTGAGCCAGGAAAACATAACCTGCGTTTTTAACCATTGCAGTATGTGGTGTTAAAAGAATTTCAATCCATTTCACGAAGTTACGCCTAAAACCCAAAGAATTGAACTTTTTTTTAGCATAAAATTGCGTAGAGGTACAATTGAAAGCCTTTTTGTAATCTAGAGCCAGAATAATGAAGTTATATTTTTTTTTACATTCATACTCAATAATATCTGCAAGTTCTCTCTTTGCCTTTAATGAAACCTGCTTGGTCTTGTAATCAACATTAATTAATTATATTGGGCGCCAGCTTCCTAAATTATCCCTTTGTAGGTCTTTTTCCTTTATAAAATAAAGTGATTACTCCTTTTCTCTGTGTTAGAGCCAGGCAACCTTTTTCAAAACTATACTGATAGATTCCAGAACAATTTCTAGAACTTAGTATGTATTCCGTCTGGCCCGGGTGGGGATTGGTTTTTCATTAGATTTAATGCAATCAAAAATTGTTCTACCTTAAGTGATTTTTCACACAGCCTTTATCGTATTGTTTTGCTTGGTGGAATTCTATGTTTTAGCAGAATATATCACTCTGCTGGGCTATCTGCTTATCCTCCTTATTTTCTTTATATAAAGTTTCATAGTATTTACATATTTCCTCTAGTATATCTGCTTGACTTTTTTACCTAAGGTATATTTCTGTTATTTCATTTATAAAGAAGAGAACCAATGCATCTGGATTATAAACTAGGATGTCGTTTAAAATCAGGAAAACGTAATAATGCTATCCGATATAAAGAAAAACAATTACACAGGCAGAGAATATAATATATACAACATGCATAAATGATATCCTATCTCTCTCCCCTTCTATCTCTCCCTCTCTCTCTCTCTCTCTCTCTCTCTCTCTCTCTCTCTCTCCTTTCACCTCTGGCTTTCCCGTTCTCAGTTATTTCAAACCGGCCATGCTTGTGTCCTAGGCTTTTCGAGATGGAGAAGGACCTGAAGAAGCTGTTCAGGCGGCTGATGTCGGTGCGCGAGAGCGGGGACTACGTGTTCGATTCTGTCCGGCTTGAGCGGCACGCGACCCTGGTCATGAAGCACCTGGGCCAGGCGGTGGACAACCTGGAGGACTCCTCTTACTTCTCCGAGCTGCTCGTCATGCTGGGCGAGAAACACGCGGCCTACGACGTTAAGCCGGAGATGCTGCCGGTATGAGTGGGGAGAGTTGGTGGTTGTTGCTGCTACTAGCGTTGTTGTTGTTGGTGGTGCTGGTGATAGTGGTGGTTGTGAGTGGGGGTATTGATGGCTGTTGCTGGTAGTGGTGGTTGTCGTAGATAGTGGTGTTTGTGGTTTTTGTTGCTTGTGCTGTCAATGTTGTTTTTCGTGGTGGTGTTGGTGGTTATTTTAATAAGTGTGTTGTTGTTGTTGGTGGTGGTGATGGGGTGGTGGTGCTGCTTCTACTGCTGCTGTTGTTGTTGTTGTTGTTGTTGAGATGATGGCATTGTTGTTGTTATCGTTGTTGCTCTTCATGTTATTGTAGCTGTACTGTTGCTTTGTTGTTGTTACTGTTTTTCTTGTCGTTGTTGTTGTTGTTTTTGTTGTTTCTTTCAAAGTAATCGTCTGTGATTATTTTTCAAAAATCGTTCCCTTTCGTTCTAAAAAGTTTATCAGCCAACTGATGAGCACTCCTCGTCAAGAGGTGTACACTGTCTTACTGGAGATTCCCTATTTTTGTAGCTGTGCTCAGGCATAATTATTGTTCGAATAAATCTTATATCCTAATTTTAAAAGAAAAAATCAATCATGCCACTGTATCCTCCCTATTTTCTCGAGATGCGATATATGCAATTGGACTCTAATAATATAAACCAACTTTCTACTTACTATAAGGGAATAATTTATTTTCATGTTTGCCAACATTACATCCTTCTCCTGCAGGATTAATAAGCTTTCTTCTTTTTGTTCAGTTTTTGTGGCCGGCAATAAGAGACGGATTGAAGATGCGCTTGGGAGACAAGTTCACGAAGGAAATGGAACTGGCCTGGAAACACCTGTATGACTACATCAGTCACAAGCTGGCGGAGGGAATGTCCAATGCGAATTCATCGGGCTCAAAGAAAGCCACCAATGGCGGGCTCATTCACAAAAACAGCTTTAATTAGGACCTGAACATGTGTTGTTAATAATAAAATAATTATGCCGATGTCATGAACATATACACACCCATATTTTAATACAAGATAACCACCATTGTATGTATTACAATATACTTTCTTTGTTTATGAACAAAGAAGACATCGAATGGCCATTAAAAAAAGAAACATGAATTGCACAAGTTTAATTTGTAGATAGATCTAATGTTCGCATTTTGGTTCGGATCGGCATCCATGAAGTGTATCCTTAGCAGGAAAGTCTTCTGGGAGAATTCACGTAAAAGTCATCAAGACTCAGCATGTTTTTTTCCTTACAATCTTTACGATCTTAATATTTGCAGGGCCCATTTTTCTTCTAAATAATGTTGTGAGGATTCTTTACATATTTTATAACAGCAAAGTCTTTTTTTACAATACTTCTTATGAAAAACGAACAAAATACAAGGTCGAAAAAAACAACAACATAGTAACTGGCCATCGCATCTGGATATGTTTTGTGAGAACTGAGTAAGGAAAAACACAAAGACTTCTGGAGTATATTTCTTATTTTAAGCTTTGCATCCTTTATTTTATCCCCTGTCTCGTGTTTTTTTTTTAATTTATTAAGAGTTAGTTTTTTTTCTCTAATTAATTATAAAATTCAAAACCTCTGCATCCTTGATTTTGTTCTGAGGTGGTACCTATCAAGTGTAGGAGAAACAGGCCTATCTTGAAAACTATAAGGCGTCTGGCACAGTGATCAAGTATCTATAATACAAGAAAGGAATGCTACACCCTGACTGTTTTGCGATACATTTCACCTATGTTTTTAAATCGTTGAGCGATTGCACCTTATAAACGTGAGGAGAAAGTCTATTTTTAATATCGGTAGTTCTCTTTGTATGATCTAATTCATATCAGCAATCCACTACAAAATCTAGATTCAGATCGAGGTGTACAAATATATCTCTAACTAGGAAAAAAACAGCGATATCAAAATTTTTTATGGAGTAGGGACTGGTTACCTTAAGGCCAATATTTTCATTAGATTAAGTTGGGCACCTATCTATCTATCTATCTTATCTATCTATCTATCTATCTATCTATCTATCTATCTATATATCTATCTTCTATCTATCTATCTATCTATCTATCTGTGTGTGTGTCTCCGTCCCTGTAATCTGTTTCCTCTCCCTATATTTACGTCTCTCTATCTGTATCTGTTCCTAAAACTCGTTATTTTTTGTTGTTTTTGCTATACATTTAGACTGAAATAATTATAACTTGGTTTAGGCAAAGTAACCAAAGCAGATTTTTTTTTTTAATTTGAATTCCAATATTTAGTCATGGTTTGGACTTAAAGACTTAAAGCAAAATGTAAGTGTGAGGACTCAACTCACCTAAAACATTCAAAACGCCAAATATGTCAATTACCAAACAAAAAAAGCCTTCAACTCTTTAAATGACATAAGCTTATAAAAGTGGATCACAAGTTAAATAGCATTATTATTATGAGACGAATACGGAATAAAACAACAACAGACAATTCAAATGTTTACAATTACATCTAGTTAACATTTTGTCACATTATATCAGATGTCATCGTGTCTTCATGACAATGCCTTATTTGTTCTTGTCCTATGTGCTATTGTTCCAAGAGTGTTTTTTTCTTCCTTTCTTTATAATTGTCTTTTCTTTCACCCTCCCCCCCCCTCTCTCTCTCTCTCTCTCTCTCTCTCTCTCTCTCTCTCTCTCTCTCTCTCTCTCTCTCTATTTAAATGCGAATAAATGATGTAAATTATGAACAGACATATACACCTTCATGATTATCTATGACTTAAACTTACCTCTCTGTCTAATACTCCCACATGACCCTCTCTCTCTCTCTCTCTCTCTCTCTCTCTCTCTCTCTCTCTCTCTCTCTCTCGCTTGCTCTCTCTCTCTATTTAAATGCGAATAAATGATGTAAATTATGAACAGACATATACACCTTCATGTATCTATCTATCTATCTATCTATCTAAAAACAAAGACTATTGTAAGAAACTCAATTTTCATGACTTATAAAAATGTCCATACAAAGAATTATAGCCTAAAATTCAATCAAATGCAAAAACGAGAAATCAAAACAAAAATTCAGAAAGATGTCGTATAAGCGTTTTACACTGTATAAAAGAGATGGTGTACCTTCACCTGAAAACAATTTTTAATTCCTAAAGGTATAATTAATAAGAAGACGTAACTGTAGTTTTGACACACTTTAACTTTATTTGTAATCGTTAAGCTTTGTCCACTCCACATTCCCAACTATTAAAGAAATAAATAATAAGAAAACAAGGCCAATAAATGGGTCACTTAAAAACTTTGATCCGCTGCTTTCTCCAAAGGATTTTTTTACAGTTGGTTTAGATCGTCGCTCCGCATTTCCAGTCTGACCATGGTGCGAAATTCTACTTATTAACTTGAGATTAAGAAGTTGATGCACGGTTGTCATGCTACAGGACCCAGACCAATCTTTATATCACAGGTGATCAATTTAAAGATGGTCTAGTTTGAGTCCAGTTTTAGTTTGTGGAGACACCTTATATTGTCTGTTTAGTGCACACAGATCAATGTAAAAGTACACCTGTTTAAATTAACAATATTTGTTTTTGTTTATTCATGTAATCGAAAAAATCTCAACAGATTCTAGATATGAGAGGTATGCATGAAGTCACTATTTTTCATCTCATTTTTCGTGCTTTTGTTATACTTCTAATATCATCTATGTATGTATATATAATTATATATATATTAACCAGCATGTTATCTTTTATAAATTCTTTAAACATGAAAATCATGACTGGATGAATAATTAATTCATAAATCTAAAATGGATTCTTTTTTTTCCATATTATTTTAACATTTTAATCACACGAAAATAAAAAGATCATATAAAAGAAATGAAGTCATCAACTTTATTTTTCATCTTTAATGTCATTCATATATTCTTTTGTTATCTGGTCAGTTGAATACTTCTAACAATTCATATAAATAATAGGAGAAAAAAAGCATGCAGAGATTCAAAAGAAAGCATTTATCTTATTTCAGGCATCATTGATTTAGCATCTGATTATGATTTTAAATAAAATCACAAGCCACTGCACTGGGACGTGAAACTCACAAGCAAAGGTCTTAAAAATGAGAAACTGATAATCAGCTTGTTCGGAGAAAGGAAAGCTCTCTCCATGTTTTACTTCTGTTTACTTCCCAAAGTGGATCCTATCCTAGGACGGATCATCGGCAGGAGAGGGTTACTATTATTATTATTATTATTATTATTATTATTATTATTATTATTATTATTATTATTATTATTATTATTGTTGTTGTTGTTCTTGTTGTTATTGTTGTTGATGATGATAGAAATATAAAGGAATAAATAAACATTTTAAAATGATGATTACTATAAGTAGAAAAAACAAAGCTGATAACTTATTTAACGTCGGTAATGTTAACAGCAGCATTTTTTAATTTAAAAAATGGAAACAAAAATTTTTTGATAATGCTTAACAACGGAAACTAATTACTAAATATGGAGTTTTTTAAAAATATTTTTTTTTGCTTTTTTACTGTCCTATAGGAGTTCAAGCAAATACAGGTGCTTATCATTTCAAAAAATAATTGTGGAATACATTGTAAGCATCAATTGAACTATGAATAGGTAATGACAGTTAGGAAATAAAAACAAAGCTTACTTCAATGAAATTAATACAGCAATATCTTGAAAATGCTCCATAAGAACAACATTATATCTGGTAGGCTAATTAATCTAATGTTAAAATGGGACTTAATTTGGAATACTTGACCCAAATTTTTAAAAAAATATTTATATTTTTATTAAGGAACAAAAAATTTCGTGTTAAACAAGTAGCAATTCATATACAAATACAAAAAAAAAAAAAAAATTAAAAAAAAATAATTATACACAGGTAAAGCATGCTGATTGAATGTAAAAAATGATAAATAGAAGGCTTAGCATTTTCAAGTCTGGAATGTTAATATCACATTCACTCTGTATTTTACTTCATCAAGTCTGCTAATCTAATTCTATTCACATTATGCTGATTCAAAACAAAACAAAAAAGTTTTATTGGTTCAATAGCATTCATAATTAAGAAGATTTTTTGACCTTTTAGAGAACTGGTATGTCTTAGTCATCTGTGTATGCATAGTAGAGATCTCTTGTGGTGGGTTTCATCTTTCTGCTTTGAACAAAATTCATCTTTGTGGGCGCAGCTTGATGGTGCATCATACTTGTTCCACAAACCTGTTGCACCATAGCCATGCCTGAGTCATTCAGATTGTTGGGAGCAGCCTGAAACAGTTTAAGTCACAACAGGATGAGTAAAATCGGGGGGAGAGGGAGGGACAGACATTGGTGGAGGTAAATAAGATACTGAAAGAAACAAAACACTGGGTAAAATAAAAGTATAAATGGAAAAGGAAAAGACATACAGGGACAAAGACTAGAAACATATTAATTAGTTTAAAGCCATTAAGTACATGGTGACAGGTTAGATAAATATTAATGATGAAATTTTGTTATGAAGATGAGGAGCCAAGAAGGAAGATATTACCTGTAAATTCTCTAAGTATATAGGCCTACTTATGTGATTAGTAAATAAAAAAAACACATAATGTAGAGATGGATTACTAAATTCATAGCCAGAGACGAAAAGGGATGAAATAGCAGGATAAGAGTAAATATTGGACAGCAAAAACGAATAAGAGAATCCAATAGTGACTGAGAGTGTTGTCCTTTTGCACTACACTTGAATGAAAAGGGAATCTCAGATAGGAGTTTAATCATGAGAGAAATCTCAAAGGTTTCTTCCAAAAATCGTATTTTTTAACAAAAGTTTGCTTATCATTTTGAATGGTGCAAATAGAAACCCTTGCATTATATGCATATGTACTGGGCCAAGCAAAATAGGACACAATTCAAAACCATGTTGAATGTTAAAGTTACAATTAAATATCTATAATAAACGAAATTATAGCACAAAGCCCTAACTTTGTCAAACGGAGCTGAAGAGGTCTTTTATCTTACATAACAAAGATTGTTGTCGAAAAGTTCATGATCCCAGTCCTCAGCCTCTGCGTTGAAAGCCAGTCTCTCCTCTAACTGCTCAGAGGACTTTGCCCCACGTCTCACAAGCCGCTTCACATTTTTCCTGTAAGAACAAATACAACTTTTTTAAATATCCTTTATATTTTAACTTTTAGTAAATTGTATCAGTCAATATTGGAACAGGGCCAACTTTTAATAATAATAATAATGGCATTTATAGGGCACCCACTCCCCACAATGTGGGCCCTAGGCGCCTTACAATGTTAATCCATTCATCCACTTACATACAACTAATGCAAATGTTTCACTCTCGATGTGATTAATAAATTAGAGCTGCTTGATCTTAGTGCTCTAGAGGGTGTGTATGGAGTGAGGAGGTCTGATATGTATGATGGAAAATTACAATTACGGCTTTTAAAGCAAAGAATGGCTAGTTTGTAATCAATTCTGGCCTTAACTGGGAGCCAATGAAGCTCATTAAGTAAGGGGGTTATATGGTCTCTCTTAGATTTTTTCAAGACAAGCCTGGCAGCACTGTTCTGAATTCGCTGCAGTTTATTTAATTTGTCTGATGGTAGGCCAGCAAGAATGGAGTTACAGTAGTCAAGCCTAGATAGTATAAAGGCTGAAACAAGTTTCTGGGTAGCATGATGGTCAAGGTATGATTTAATCTTTTCTATGTAATGGTGCTCTTAGATTGCTATTCTTTAATTTTTCAAAAAAGCTTTTGGTCTTTTTTAGGCCTCAAAGCCATAGATTTTAGTTTCTTGAAAGTGATCCTTTCTCCAACACGTGAGAAACTTGTTAACCAATGAGACCGATAAATAGTTTGGTGGATCTCAGTCTCCCAGTCAAATTATGACGGTTCTACCACATATCATAGCCTGAATCTCTAAGAAAGGAGAGGCTGAGCAAAATATCCCCATAGAGATTATGGGTAACCTAGCGGTATTAAGTCAAGTGTGTAAAGACGGATGGATCATTGACGTAGGCATAGGGGAAGATGGCGATGAAAGCCATGCTTTAACTGATTGACATACGAGTGTCAAACGCCGCCCCACCGAGACACAAAGACCAAATTGCATAGTGAACGCAATTCTGTTCTGTTCGTGTGACTGTGGGCTTGTGATGGCAATTGGCTCAATTTAAAACTGTACTGAGTTTATTTGGGTAGTAGGCTGACGGTTAACTGTAGGGCCTAACTGCAGGCAGATGCTTTGTTTGCTAATGTTTGATCATTACAGCCTTTTGATAGCTCCGTCTATCGTGGTCTGTATTTGCAAGCAGATAGTGCGATGCTCGGCAGGTGTCCAAAAATCTGATCTGATATTTTTCAATTATATAAATTCATGTGATGTAGATCTAATTAAATTACACAAGTGTTGGCTCAATAAGGCGTAAAGGTAGCTTCATCACTAGTGCTCCGGAATGAAGAACAGGAGGTCCAAGGTTCAAATCTTTAGTGTTGCCGTTCTTTTTCCACCCACCCCATTTTTTTCGCCCATCTCCTTAAGAAATCTGTAGGATATAACATTCAGTTGAAGATTGCAATTTTAGGAATATAAGCGCCAGATATCTCTACCATTAGTGCTCTGGATTGACGAGAATTGAAGAGCATCAGTTAACCAGGTGAACAGTACTGCCACATCCTATTTTAATAACTCAGACATGTTAACGTATATTACGTTTTTACTTTTTCATAACCACTAGTGTGCAGAAACTATTTATCCTGTTTGGGAAAATCCTTACAACTTCACATGATACTTACAAATGTTGCTGGGCCTGCTTTCCTTTGCCTGCTTTTGCCAGGTTTGCTGTGGTCTTCATAGCGGCCACCCCCATCACAGCAACATTGATATTCTATAATTTAATTAAATAAAAGAATGTATGTTTATTTTCAGACAAGACAAATCAAACACCCAATATCTCTGGCAGTAGCCTACACAGCAAGATGGACTGTGGTTGTAACAGTTTTTTTTTTAATGAGATATGTTTAGATGCTCATGACATTTATTTACTTTGCTGATTTTGTAACAAATACCACATTAACATCAGCTCCTCTATTGCTACCACCACAAGCACATGACCACTACAAATAAAATATTAAGCATTTTAATATTAGATTCATCTCTTTGATAGTCCTAGATATAGACTATAAAATAAAATTTTAAACTTTTTTTTTACCACAGGAGAGGCAGATAGATACATTAATAGATACACAGAAAAAGAGGGAAAGACATAATATTAAGGTGGAAGAGAGAAAAAAGGTAAAGCTATTTACCTCCTCCATGCGTTGTCTGTCGCGAGTAGCTTCTGTGCTTTTGCTGAGAACCCTCATGCATTTCATGCCATCTGAGTTGCGTGTGTAGACTATCTGGACCTAAGATGGGTTGACGGATTAGATCAGAGAAAGAACAGCAGTTCTGAAATATTTTGTATTGTGGCTTACAAGATATTAGAAAGACATGTTTACAACGTTTAAAACATACTCAAGTACCAAATCACTTTTCGCATTCTAGAACAGGAAAAAAGTAAACTATAAAATACATAGAAATTTTCTTGATTAAAAAATTAATTTCAACCTTTTTTTTTTTTGTAAGCATAAAGTTTCTATTTAGAAAGCAAGTTGGAAAAACTATACCAAGTGTGTGTACCTCTCTTCCAGATATCCTGGTGTTCTTCAGTAAATAAAATAGCCTGTGCCAAGGTTATGGAAAAGGACACATTATAAGTTTCACTTTTTAATAAAAGAAAGTGATGTAAATCAGTTGTATTATAGAAAATACCTCCAGAGTTCATTAGAGCATAGGTTATTATCCTCAAAATATTTTTGTCTCCGCCATTCCCATGAATTGCAAGCTTGGGGTTTTAGAAATAAACAGGTCATACCTACCTGAAATGGTACATTTTCAACAGGTGTTGAATCACTGGAGTCTCTCAGTTTAAACCTGAAAGACAAATCTGTTTCTTTCCTCACAGCTCCGACCTCTTTTTCCAAGCGACTCAAGTTCTGGTGGAATATAATATGAGATAGTCAAAAGAATATCAACCTTTGAACTGAAAATAATTTTATCTACCTTAGTTTTGCACAATTCATGATAAAAGGTCTTCTCTAAAACATTCTTCTGTAAAAAAATTAAAAAAAGCAAAACTACAACAATAAAATACTGTTGCGACTTCAAAAGTTGTCTGAAATTAAAAGGTTTACAACCATGTTAAATATTTTTCTCAGCTTCCAGTCAACCAATGTAAATTATCTTTCACCTAGAGCTATGCAATGGAATCTTCGCAGTCAATCAACTTTATTTTGGAAAGATGGCAATGGATATAATTATAATGGAGATAGACAATAAAGTGGTAATTAAAGATAAAAATATAAGAATCTCACATCTGCAAAGTCAGGTTCATCAAACACAAATTGAGGGTGCAGGAAGAAAGTGACCGTGACAGAGTTGGCTACCACTTCATTCTGGGCAATCAGCCGCAGCTGGCGTATGATCTCGGCAGGGTTGAGCTTGTTTGTGGTGCCTCCTGACAGCTCGGCTGCCTGGCTCACAGTCTGCAGACCCACAGACGCTCCTTCCATGGCCAGTATGTTAATGGTAATATTCTTTTCTCGGGCATATGTACCGATCTGTGTACAAGAAGAGAATTCAATAAAATTATTTTATCTCATTGCTGAAACAATTTCAGATTTTAGTTACTCTAGTTTTTTTTTGCATTTCAAGCACAATTTTTTTACCTAAACTTACAAGACAAAGCCTACCTGTGTATAGAAGTCTGTACGAGCGGCCCGTCCAAGGGACCCAATCCCAACATTTGGCTGTCCATCAGTACAAAGCACCACTTCAGAGCAGGGGGTTTTGCTCACATATCCTGTACAGATGGAGAGAGCAGGGCCCAGAGCAGTGCAACCTCTAGTTGTCAGAAATTTCACAGCAGCATCCATTGATCTGTCAATAAAATAATGATTGTTTTTTCTTTTACAATATACAAAAACCCCTTTATAACTCAATATTCCTGCCATCAAAAGGATAGATCAGTATCTTTAAATTGCTTGCTTCATCATAACAAGATTTTATTAACTGTAAAGGGAAGTTATGTGAAAACTGTAGGCCTATAAAATTGTAGGCCCCTACAAATATAAAATGAGTCAGATCACAGTGCAGACTGAACCATTAAAAAAAAGTTATCGAAGTGAGGATAACATTTGAACAGTTATGGTGGATACTTAATAATAATTATTGTTTGGTATATTAGTATATAAGAAAGGAAGACTTAAGTGTGTCAACATAAGCATGAGGTAAAAACACTTGAAACATATAGGAAAACATATTATTGTAACACAAATTTCACATGCTGGTAAAGTGGTATAGTGTTGGACCAGCAATCCAGCCTAAAAGAGGGTGTGAGTTCAAATCTCGTGCAATTGCAGAAAAACAGAAAGCAGTGAACATCCTTAGGGTTATAACATTAATTCGACCCAGTTCTTCTAGATTGTCAGAAGTTAAGGGCCCAAACACTTGCTGAAAGGGTTGGGTTGTTGTTTGTTTTTGTTCGTTGGAAAACTGTTATCTAGCTTCCTTGTGGGTTTCTGTCTACCTAAGTGCAATATTATGGATAAAACTATTGACGCACTTTATTACAAACAGCCAATAGGTCAATGTCTCTGGCTCTCTACTTTTTTTTCTCTCCTGTTCAATTTGTTTTTCCATTTCAAACTGTCTCGCTTTACTTTAAGGAAATCAAATATATAATATGCTAGAGAAATTGTTAATCATTGTTGTATAAGCAAAACTGACTTACTCATAAGACTGTTCTATTGGCTCTACTGGGTAGGAGTTAGCCATGTTGAGTCCCATTTCCAACAGCTGAGACATGGACTTGTTTTCCAAGTGGGTAAAGTACGGCTTGGGCTCGGAGTCTGCTGCGCCTCCAGCTTTCACTTCTACCTCAGAGCCAAACACAGTGAGTAGAACTTTCTTCTCCGGCTCCTCTAGCTTAAGTTGCTCTATCAGTCTAAACGACAGAAGGACCCCATCAAGGAAATGAGGCAGAGAAAGCCAATATCATTCATTATTTAAAAAGAAGTTGATCAAAACTTTCAAAAGGAAATGTGTTATCAAGGAAACATGTCTTTTTAGGTGGGATTTATAATTCCCATGAGTAAAGCAAAGCAACAAAAGTATAGGTTAGAAAAAAAATAGATATTTCTAGGAGTAGGCCCTACAGAAGTTCCACATATGAGGGCTATTGAATTACCCCATGATAACAGAAAATTGATAACTGCATAAAAGAAACAATTATAGTAAAAGCCATATTAGATAAAAAATCTTCATCTGATAAAAACCTATAAACGAGTTAGGCCTATATACATAATATAATATACAACATTAGTTTAAGTTCATAACTAAGCCTTGATTTTATTATGGACCACTATTACAAAATAATTCTATAAATATTGTGTCTATTTTATCGATAATTTCTAGAGTCAACTTTCTGAACAGAGAAATTATATGTATTGGATTTTAAACTCATGTGACATGTGTTGATTGCTTTCCACTTTTAACAGCACACAGGTATGTTGGTCATTATTTACTCTTCACAGAAGCACAAGATAAAAGGCATACCGCACTACAGCTCTTTTAATGCAGTCAAGTCGGGAGACTCTTGTTATCTCTCCGGCCCCAAAATTTCTCTCTTCCCTCCAGGCAGCTGTAAGGAATTATGTGATTATAGCATAAAAGAATAAAGTTATAATATAAACTTTTCAATTTTTAAAAGACTACATTTTCCATTCATGTACAAATTTGGTCGGTGAGTTGGCATATTAATTGATCTTTTTAATACTGTGCTCATTAGTCGATTGTTTCCTTCTTTTGTTTTATCATCTTTGTTGTTAACTAGGCTTGACCCTACTTCAAATCCTTTTAGATTGGGTGATCAGATCATCGTCAGCAAGTCTAAATTAATTGTAAACCTTTACAACATACATGTGTATAATTTCTACTGAAAAAATTTCCACTACAAACTACGTGTAGGCTACAACACTGCAGATACTATATAGCACATATCAGGCTAAGGTTAACATTTTGAGCCCAAGACACCGCTTAAGCAGTCAAGCTTTTATTATAGTGAGGAGCGCAACACCACTTAATGACCATGCAGATCTAGATCTCGAATGGACTGCCAAGGCGCCAGGGCTCAAAGGCTTAAGCTTATATGATGTACTTAGAACAAATAAAAGGATTGAATAAAGTGGAAATTATAAGATGATCTAACCTTGAGACTGTGGCATTTGGCATACTTCTTGCATGGAGGAACTGATGTCCATGCAGTACACGATTATGCCTGGTGTGACCTTCTTCTCAGGAGCCGCGGATTCCCCTGCCTCGTTCTGGCTTGATGTTTTCGTGGCTGGAGCTAGCATAAAGTCAATCGATTCCCCTTTTGGAATTTCATCCTCTGAGATGTTCAGATCTTTGGTCACATGACCACAAAACTCACTATAGAAACAAAAGGGGACAGGGGAATGGGAAGGAAGGAAGCAATTTTAAAGATTTATAAAATTCGTTTTAATTGAATAGCCTATAACTTATTTTTATGTTAAATTTCATTTCTCCAGAGAAAATACTTTGATAAGAATTTAATTTAATTGCTTCACTCTTTGTGTGATGTAAACAATTCAAGACATTGATTCCTTAGACGAAATAAAAAAAAGTCTTTACAAATTCAATAAAAATCTCTACCGTCTTAGAGTTTAGCAAGAAGTTTTAAGTATACTAGTGAAAATTATATGACTTTGACAAAAGGTGATCGACTTGATATTCCTGCATGGAATACATTGCAGTGTTTATATATCAATAATCGCCCTGCTTGGTATAATCTTCCTTGTCGGAAAATATTAATGGTAATTTGAAACTCAATTAGACTTAAATTGTGTTATCTGTGCAAAAGGTCCTAAAACTGAAAAAAAAAAAAAAAAAAAAAAGCAGTTAGGCCTAAGTCTTGATTCTGTTGTTAAAAGACTGACACTTTCAATTACTATTTCATTTTAAGATCGCATACAGTTGGTGCTAACAGTTTTTTCTTTATTTTTTTTTGCCAAACTAAGTGTTAATTATGTTTTAGCCATAACACTGTAGGAAGATGGTATTGTGAGGTAATGACAATTGCTTCTTCTGTCACATCAATTGCTAGGCCAAGGCTTATCACTATTAGCATGTGTTAAAATCTCAGTGCAGACAGCACCTTAGAAACTTATTATAATGATGATGGTAGAAGGCTCACCATGTCCATGAGGAGCTTTCGCCAGTGGTCACCAGGGTGGAAGTGCTGGTCAGCACTGCCTGGCAGCCTTTGCACGTGATGGGGTCTCCTGTCACGAGGTTTGGTTCATTGGCCAAGTCTCTCAACGGGATAAGAACAACATTGCCGTCCGTTTTCTTCGTTTTGATCTTCCTCTTGTTTGCACTCTGATCAACCTCACCTTGTTGATGGAGAGCTGAAGTTGGTGGTGGTGGTGGTGGTGGTGGCGGTGAGAAGTTTTGTTCTAAAAGTGAAAAGTTCGAAAAAATGTTTTATTACTGATACATAACTATAGCTGCTACTCCAAGGTTAGAGGATTGGTAAAGGAATTGAAGAAAAAGTTTAGGGAAAATGTGTATGTAGAGAGAGGGATATGTAGACCAGAGTAGAAATAGAGAAGAGTTTGTTTGCCTTATCTCTATTCTCCCATTTGCATCCCCACGTATATTTGTATGTTTGGAGTAGAGTATGTATAGAATTATATTTTGTGTCTTAACAATTACTTCCTATTTAGACTATTGTTAAAATTTATAGCTGGGAATGTATATATAAAATTAATTTTGTAAAATATTATGCAAACTTCATTAGTTAACATGTTAGTGTTGTTTTGTTGCAGTAGGCCTACATACATGTAATTGAAGGAAAAGTTCATGAAAATTTTAATAATTCATTTGCTACATATAAATATCATAACGTTTTTTGTCCATCAAAACATATTTTGGAGCTGTACTCACAAAATGATAAATGATTCCATGTGCTTTCATTCATGCTATTCCTAATCTTATTATTTTTTTTTGGTGTAAAAACAACCTGCTTGTTTATTGAACTTTTTCCCTTGATTAAAGATGAAACTTTTTTCAAGCCAAAATGTTGGTAATGCAACAAGTGTATGCATAGGGCCTAAACATAAACATAAACACAAAGATTTTAGTTATGTTGGAAAAATTTTTTAACATCAAAAGAACCAAAATAATTTACTTGGTCTTAATCCAAATGCTGATTTGATACTGCCAAAGATACTGCCTCTCGATGCGGTTCCACTGGTACTCTGACATTGGATTGCACTCGATCTGTTCTGTCCTGCAGATTTAGCCCTGACATCACTAGGTTTGTTAGATGACCTAGCTGCCTTCTTCCTTAGCTTTTTGCCCTTTTTAGCTGACTTCATCTGTTCCTTAGTCATAGCTGTCATGCCTTTTACTTTAACCATCTTGCGAAAGGAATCTTCAATGGTGGGATCATAGTCGTCCACAAAAGTGTCATTCACAAAGCGAAGTGTGATGCTAGATTTGCCCACAGCTCCACTACCAAGCATTACAATCTGTAAAGTTTGAAAGGTGATGGTGGTGATAGAAGGGATTTGAAGAAAGGAGGGCGAAGATATTTGGAGTCTTTCAATTCACAATTACCCTATGCTTTCTTTTTTAAATACATGTAGATAGGGATATTATTTAGTCAAGAATAAACATTAGACTTTCGTGAACAATTTTTGCAAAAAATCAAAACCTATTGATAGATTCCTTTAACCATTCATAATTCTGTTGAGGAACTAAGGTAAGTAAGCAGAAGGTCCCCAGTTTAAACCTTTGATTTTGCTCCTGTCTCCCTATTTTAGATGGGGTTCCGAGGGAAACATAGGTAACATTATCATGTAGTTTCAAAGAGATGGGCCGCTGTAAAATCCCACTTTGTTTTGCATTTTTAATTAGACCTTTGTGTGGGTTTAGATTTCTATACATTTTTCCAAATGATGTTTCAATATAATAGCGAATTGTGGTGAATTATTCAAATAGGCTATGTGTAATTAGAGGTTAGAGAATGTAATATATTATATTAATCTGCTGTTCATCCTTATTTGGAATTTATTTCCAACTCCTCAATAAAATAAGTTTTATGAAAGATCTTTTTGTGCACTTTTGACTATTGAAACATACCTTGTAATCCTTGCCGCTGCGAGGAATGCCGCTGACCAAACCGGTCATAGCATCACTGACTCCTTGACCTGTCTTGGCCGAAGTTTTGAAGAACTTAACGCCCAGCTTGGAAGCCAAAGCTTTCCCTTGATCATCTGTCACGACAGTCTCAGAGTCAAGGTCCTGTTTGTTTGCCACTAGTATCTGAGTGTTGACAGAATCAAAGTAAATAAATTCTGTAAATGGTGGTATTCCAATGGTGTTTAAATATAGGAAAATGGTAAAATTTTTCCGGATATGACTCAATTCTTCCATATAAATGTTGACAAAAAAGTAATTTAGATTATTTTAGTGTCCACATTTTCAATAAATTTTGGCAAACAACTCCCAACCGTTGATAAAAAGTGAAATGACAAAAGAACCTAAAAATGAATCAATACTTTTTAAAGCTGATGCAGTAATTCTTGGTCAAATGTTTAAAGGTGGCCAAAGTAGGCCTACAAATTATGGGATGACCTAATTTGCTTATGTTTCAAACAAGTTCCTATTTTGCACACAAAAAAAGAAATGATAACTAACATTCCCTGCTTTTCTGTTTGGAACAGAGGGAATCCAACAAAAATTATCTCTTTTCAGATTTTCTAATCTAGATTTCCCTTCCTCAGTCTGTCCGTTTAAATCATGATCTCTCTCTCTCTCTCTCTCTCTCTCTCTCTCTCTCTCTCTCTCTCTCTCTCTCTCTCTCTCTCTCTCTCTCTCTCTCTCTCTCTCTCTCTCTCTCTCTCTCTCTCTCTTTTTCTCTCGGCCTTCTCTATTGCTTACAGCAACTGGCTCCTCCCCTTTGATCCGTTTTATCCACCTGTGTATCGCCTCAGCCTCACTGAAGCTTTTTGTGTCAGTGATGCTGTAGATGATGAAAAAGCCATCTCCTGTGCGTACATACTGGTCTCTCATTGACGAGTACTCCTCTTGTCCTGCTGTGTCCAGGATGTCCAGAAGACAAGTCTGGTGTGAGGTGTATGATTGTGTTAAAGCAAAGTTGATTGTGTCGACAAAAATAATTTTGAAAAATAAACTAGTAATAAGTCCACACACATTGAAAAATTCATGAAGGTTAAAAGTCAGAGTAATGTAAAAAGATCTTAAAAGATGCCAAGCTATAGGGGCTTCAACAATAGGAGCTGTGAGCAAAACACCCATTTATGAAAAGGGGAATAAATATCAATAGCACTGAAAATTTATAATAAACCTTTATTACCTCCCCGTCATCATCAGAGCAGGAGTCACTGTCCGAAAGGACCAAATCGTCGGCCTCTAAACAGTACACGTCTTCTTCGTCCTCTTCTTCGTTACCAAGGTAGACAAACTTGCTTCCAAATTCCATGTCGATAGCTCAGTAGTGTGTTTGGATCAATGATCTTTCGAAGTCTGAAATATTAACGATTTGCCCTACTTAAGCAAAAAAATATTTTGTAAAAGGTCAGATGGAATAATAATGTAGGCTACATTCTGTTATGAATAGTGTTTGTGGACATTAATTTTGTCGAAGTTTTTCTTTACGTAATAATCATCTGGCAAAGCATCAGAGTAGTGTGGATAATGATTCTCTTTTACCTTCCTGTGAATCACTGATATAAAAGTAAAGGCTAAAAAGTATCATATACGATATACTAGGTGCGAACCCCGCTCTGCTTCATGATTATTTTACTGGAATTTGGTGGGTTTTTTTTTCAAAATGCCCATTCAGGCTATTTTCGGTGAATTGCATTCGCAGACATGCCTACTGCACATGGTAATGATTAATTATTGTTACGCTAGCTTAAATGAACCACTTTTTTCAATAAGTTCTTTATCTTTAAAGCACGCAAGGTAGGCCCTATTGATTCCGTACATAATTTCTTCATAGCGTATTAGAATAACCACAGTGAATATCGACTGTTGATGCCACAATCAATAGATGTGTACCTGTAACATGCGCACCCCCCCCCCCCACACACACACACAAAAGAGAAAAAAGAGCCAGGAAGCCAACATCAAAATTCAAATCGCCCCACCAGCAACCTAGGGCCATACAAAATAATAGGTGTCATGGGTATGAAACGTTTAAATTACACATAAAACCCTGAGCGATGCTAGCGTTCTGTTGTGATTAGGTTTGGTATTGTTGGGCTTCCTGCGTCATCTATTTTAAGGCCAGTTACAAACAAAATGTGTTTCTTGTTGATTGTGTGGTTTATTGCAAATGTCGACGTCTATAGCGTCAAGGTCTCCTTATCTTCATTTTTTAATCAAGCATTGATGCTGCATGTTTATTTATTCTTCACGTGCCTGCTCAGAACGGTGCGTGTTTGGATAAACAAATTAATGTTAATCATGCAATGCTCCGTAACACAAAAGCCATATCACGGATTGTAATACATTATAGAATTTGCCTTTTCACAAAAGCAATCCAAGAACATCAATGTTTTTGTTTTTTTTTATTGGTTCTTGTTTCCAATTTTAACATTGAACATTCATTGTACCCATTTGGTTCTTGTTTTTCTGGTGTAAGGCAATCAAACTAAATATTCATTAACATGACATCAATGTAGGCTCAATTTTAACATTCCATTAGATGTGTGTTGCAGTCAATCGCTAGATTAACCCCTTCGAGACATATATTGTACGCCGTACGCTCGAATTGTGACAAGATGCCTAGCCCACGTAAGCTTACATTGTACATCCTCAAAATTAATTCGCCTATTTTGCCGTTCCCCGTCACGCTTAGACGTACAATATACGTTGTGTTTTTGAATGCGTCAAAGAGGCACTGAATACAAAGCAATTAAGAAACCGATTGCATAGTTGAATTCAGCAATGTTGAAAGTGTACGAATTATACCACCCTTCAATTTTCGGGGTCATGTAATTTAGCTTTTCAAATTAAAAAAAATAGTGAGGATCTTTTTAAACGGTTTTCTAATTATTTATTGATCAGTGAAATAACACAGTGTACAATGCACCAGTGTTACCAGTATTCTAAATTTGACATAATATACAGGGGCCTACAATTATTTATTGCTATAAATTGGAACAATCTCTTGGCAACAAAGCTTTGTTCCTTAGTTGTGAATGCAACCTTCAATCATAAAATTAGTTTTAAGAGAGAGAGAGAGAGAGAGAGAGAGAGAGAGAGAGAGAGAGAGAGAGAGAGAGAGAGAGAGAGAGAGAGAGAGAGAGAGAGAGAGAGAGAGAGAGAGAGAGAGAGAGAGAGAGAGAGAGAGTTTCCAACCCGTGGCAAGCTGGTAAGATTCAGCGCCGAAGTTGCTATTTTTAAACAGTTTCTCATTGGCTGAAACAATTTTTAGACCGATGGCTACATTTAGATCCTTAGTAATGTTATTACTCCGAGTCAATAATTTGTATTATTTATTCAACAGCATCGTTTTGAAGGTAGCGCTTAATATATCTAGATTGTGAAATTAGTTTTTCCAGTTATACATGAAGGAACTGGAAGTATATTATTCCATCCTAGTGTGGCTATTGAAATTTGTATGACTTTCTTGTAGTAGTTTTTCTGCACAAGGACAAAATAGAAAGAGGAAGGGAAAAAACAGATTCAAAGAGAGACAAAGCGAGCCAGAAAGAGAGAGAGAGAGAAAGAGAGAGAGAAAGAAAGAGAGAGAGAGAGAGAGAGAGAGAGAGAATCCACTTACTCCCAAGCGTTTAATAGGCTGTTACTTTAGACTGAGTGCAGGTTCGAACCTCAAGTGGCGTTTCATCCCAAAGTAACTCAGAAATCTAAACACCTCTCTCTCTCTCTCTCTCTCTCTCTCTCTCTCTCTCTCTCTCACACACACACACACTCTATCTCTCCCTTTCTGTCATTCCTTAAGGAAATTAAAATTAAGACTCTAATTATCATTCTCCTCATTTATTTAGACGAGCTTTGACCAAAAGCGAATTTAATAACTGGTTTGCACGAAATTTCAAAGACTCGGATGAGAAGGCGTGTTTGTGTCTATGCTGTAGAAAATGAAAGAAAAGAAAATGGCCAAAAATATGGGTTACTTACCCCTACACCGCAGCAATTTTCCTCCTTGAAGATAAAATTTAGGGTAAGATTAGTATTGTAATGGATTTTTGTGTTGAATTATCCACGCATTTAACTGTGAGACAATGTTTCTTGCGCTCTGGCGAATACATATAACACATCGGTACAATGTAGAAGCTATTATAGCTCTAGGCGGTATGGTACACGGAAGAATGAAACAGACTCTATTTATAAAATTGATTTGATTGGCTGCCGGTGCGCAAGCAGTTCCTATAATTAGCAATTGAATTTTAACTTGTTTTTTAATATCCGCATCAGCACAGGTCTATGGTGTCTCAGCCTACTATTTTTACGATCTTATAGGTTCCTTTTGAATGATGTTCACCCTAAGCGTCCATATGACCTCTCAGTGTAGCCTACAGCGCATAGCTTACATTATCATTAGCAATACTACTACTACTACTACTACTACTACTACTACTACTACTACTACTACTACTACTACTACTACTACTACTACTACTACTACTACTACTACTACTACTACTACTACTACTACTACTACTACTACTACTACTACTACTACTACTACTACCACTACTGCTACTACTATGATAGCCTACAGAAAAACAGTCCAACAACTATAGAGGCTTTAACAGACGGAACTATACCTAGGGACCAAAATAATGATGGTAGTGACTGAAGGAGTAAGGTGAAAATAGTCAGGTGTAGACCAACAGATAAGACAAGTAGACAAAGACACATTTTTTAGACTGATGACATGGGCGGGGATCGGCACCTATTCGCCTTTCGTACTTCGCTGATTGTTTACGTTCTGTAATAAAAACTTGCACATGTCTTACTCAGCGAAGTACGATTTCTTAGTCAAGGCAAGTCATGTGTAAAGCAGGTGGCGAGTCCATCGTCCCTGTAGGCCTATAGACCAACGTTAAAAAATTAAAATTAATGTGTTGAAGTTGTGATAATAAGAACAACCCTACCAGTTCATATGTCTCAGCACCGTTCAAGCTCCCTATGGTTACATCAAAATCTGTTGTCTTCTTTACTCAAGGTATTTTGTTGTAGTAGAGTGAGGTCTTTCTTGCCTGTTTAATAATGTCTTTTTGTCTTTTTCTCCTTCAGTGATGTGGGAAATTCAATGCCTCCTCAAGTAATGCTTTAGCAATAGAGGTTTTGAAGTTGCAGATGTCGAATGAAATTTACACCAATTTGTTCTTGTCTTGATGTTGGAATGGGTTTTTGATTTTACATCTTTGACGATTCTTTCTAGTAGTTTCTTACTAACTTTCCCTAATTCAGGTTTGCAAGGACTGCTGAGGCGGCAGGTTTGTTTATTACTGAAATCTTTGTGATCTCTGAGTGTAATGAAAGCCTCTCTCTCTGCCGTGATTTTAATGCGGTCTGCTAGTGAAAGCTTTTCAGAAATATGTTTGTCAGCCTCTGTAATTTTGTCCGTTCTTCATTTGCTATCTATCTATCTATCTATCTATCTATCTATCTATCTATCTATCTATCTATCTATCTATCTATCTATCTATCTATCTATCTATCACTGTATCTCTATGTATTATGAACGTGGTTAAAATGCACTTCTTTTCTGGCATGAAAAAAGCAAACAAAAGGAAATGGAATGCTATGAAAGAATTAGTCGCACCCCCATCAAATCCTCTCACGTTTAAATATGGTACCCAAATCCCCATTGCGATTATTTATTGTTCTCTAAAGTTTATATTATTTGCAATTTTAGAGTATAACTTTTTCTTGCGAATTTCTTAAGCATTTAATTCTCGTTTCAAAGAAGAGAAATTCTCTCGTGATATCATTTTTCAATAATGTATAAATGTACCACGTTTTGAATGGTAAAGTAATAAAAATAAAATTCAGATAGATCATCTGAAAAACATTCTTTTCCTGCAGACAAACTGGCATCCAATTTCCACGCATAGCTCCATGCAATCCAGGAAGCAACCACCCTACTTCTACATAATAATAATAACATCATCAATAAAGACATTTTTACTTCAAGTGTTTGCCGTGCAGCCCCCCAGTCTATTCAATCTGGAGCTAAAGGCAACATGACATAAACAATCCTACAAAATTAATTTAGACTCGCTAGCAAGGACAAACATTCCGTAGCCCTGCAGCCCACTGTGGCCTGTCGCGAAATACGGCAAAAGAGGGCTCCTCCAAAGTTCAACCACCGACATAAATTTCATTCCAAGAGAACAACATAAACAATTCCTGGAAAAATCAAAACAAATCAATGTATTTAAAAGATATAAATAATGTCCCACGGTGTCAGCAAACCACAATTGTTCGACTTAGAAGACGAAATTGCCAACTAAATACACATAATTATGTACAAATTAAAGACCATCAGCACTCTTTTCTGTGAATGCGGAGACATCCCTCACAGTCCAGAACATGTCCTCATGGCATGCCACTCTTATTCCCAGCTCAGGCAAACAATATGGCCTTCAGATGCAACGTAACACTGGAGCAAAAATTATGGGGTACCCTGGAAACCCTACAAGGAAGGCTAAACAGAAAATTTAAAATATTTGGGCATTTTGAAAATGAACGCAAAAGAGGAAGTATCTCTAGGGGGTCCTTTATCGCTAGACCTCTATTAAATAAGGCGATTAAACTTCCACGCTTTCTAAAGTGTTCATTCTGTTCTCTCAAAGGAACTCTTTCAGTTTCGCACCACGCATACGTTTGGGTTTTTCCGGACACAGGTTTTCTTCACCGCCGAGAAGACGCACTCGGAGTCATGGCAACGCCTCTATCAACAAGAATGTCTTTGACCTTCACACTCTTCCATTTCTCTCAGAGTAACAACGGGGGTGGTTGTTACTCTCAATCTTGCACAACGTCTACATTTTGGGTTTTTCCGGACTCAAGTTTTTTCTTCATGGTGGAGATAAACATCGCCGAAGTTACAACAATGTCTCTATTAACAAGAATGTCCTTGACCTCCAAACTTTTCATTTGCAACGCCTCTATTTAGAAGAATGTCCTTGACCTTCACACTCTTCCATTTCTCTCAGAGTAACAACGGGGGTGGTTGTTACTCTCAATCTTGCACAACGTCTACATTTTGGGTTTTTCCGGACTCAAGTTTTTTCTTCATGGTGGAGATAAACATCGCCGAAGTTACAACAATGTCTCTATTAACAAGAATGTCCTTGACCTCCAAACTTTTCATTTGCAACGCCTCTATTTAGAAGAATGTCCTTGACCTTCACACTCTTCCATTTCTCTCAGAGTAACAACGGGGGTGGTTGTTACTCTCAATCTTGCACAACGTCTACATTTTGGGTTTTTCCGGACTCAAGTTTTTTCTTCATGGTGGAGATAAACATCGCCGAAGTTACAACAATGTCTCTATTAACAAGAATGTCCTTGACCTCCAAACTTTTCATTTGCAACGCCTCTATTTAGAAGAATGTCCTTGACCTTCACACTCTTCCATTTCTCTCAGAGTAACAACGGGGGTGGTTGTTACTCTCAATCTTGCACAACGTCTACATTTTGGGTTTTTCCGGACTCAAGTTTATGTGACATTGTAGTGACACTGCCCCAAACATCAGGGGCGAAATGCGATGTTTTTTTACCCAATCATGGGTTCGAATCGGATTTCTACTTGATTGGGAAAAATTGTCTTTTGTTTCTTTCATATCTTTTTTTTTAGTCCCGAGAGGAAATGTTAATATTTACAAGTAATGATTCTTATGTACAGAAAATTGTGTGTACCACTACCAAAGTAAACTTTTCTTAACAGATGCGAAACGTTAAAACAGTATATCTTTAAAGATTTAAGCAGCTGGTTGAAAAAGAGTAAAAGAAACACATGTCATTCCTTTGATCCTCTCCCTTTTCATGTACATCTGTTAAATGAGAATTTTTTTCGCCATTGAATCGACCTTTTTTAAAGTGTTTTAGCTTTTTGTAAAAGTTTGACTTCTTAACAAAAGTATCTTGGAAAAGTTATATTCTCTAACCAGCACGTATTCTTTACAGCATGGAGAGAGAAAGTGGCTACTGAATTACTTTGCCTCATGTAAAAATCAGTATCTGACAAAGGAAAGCTTTCGCAACAGGGCAATTAAAGACAGTCACGTTTTTCTACCGATCAGACTGAGTTCATCCACTTGGTGCTGTCCGCGTGGATTTCATTCCAGAGTAAAGTTTGGTCCAGGACGACCACATTGTCACCGATACTCAGAAATAGTAAGAACATCAAGAAAAGAACGCTCTTTTTTTTTAAAGACAAATCTTTGTTAGGGAAATAGTTTAAACTTTTTATCCGCAATAACGTTGAACTGCATTAAATTTTTTGTTGCCTGGATTCTGTTGTTTGTTCTTTTTCTTTTTTGGGACGCTAGCAGCTTCATAGAAGGTTAAAACAACAGTTGTATACACTTATAGGTTTTTAAAATGGCTTGGAATATCTGCACGCTCATAATCCTCATATTTTAAAAGTAAAAATTTTCTAGCCAATTACTAAAACCTCGTTGGTTACTCTACTTAACTCAAGGAAAGTTAAACTTACATCAGTTTGTGCCTAGCTTCATTTTCCACAACAATGAGACACAACATTGTTACTCAACATGCCTCGTATCGATTGCTTGCTCTGTCTGTGGTTGCGATCCAACTGAAATTCGGCAGAGTCGATGCAGCAACCACCAACTACGTCTACCGTCAAATGCCAGGAAATCTTCAAGACTGCAGTTACCAGGTTGTGACGTCCTTGAGTCTACTAAACTGTGCCATGGCTGCGTCTCTCCGGAAATCCCCGGTGTTCCGTTACGAGGACGGCGCGCGCCAGTGTTCGCTGTGCTGGGCCACGGACCTGGAGGGCTACACGGAGGGCGCCTCTGGTAACGTCTGGGTGGAGCAACATCTGCAGGAGGGCGGCACAGCGGGCACCACCATGTCTGGAACCTTCTTCGGTGGTGCAGTAGCGGATGATCCAGGGATGATTCCCATTCCTGGAGGGCGTTAGTAAAGAAACATAGCCCGATCATTGAAATTCAGCTATGGACTCTACTGAATTTAGATTTTTCGTGACTAAGCTAACGGTTTTAATTCGAATTTTTGTCAAAGCATTAACAAAAATAAATATATCGAAAAAATGTTCCTATTCTTGTATTCACATTAATTCGTGTTATCACGAAAGACCTAGTTTGAAAAAATTACTTCTCAAACTGTGGTCATTTTACGTTTAAGTTGTATGAAGATTTATATTATTTCGCAATAAACCTAGGAGTCTATATAAAAATGTATGTTATTATATGTTTGTGCGGATTAAACTATTTTTAATGATATGTTAGCGGACTAGGTTGCCCGCGTAGAGGTAGGTTTTGCACCCAATATGTCTGATCAGGTCTTTTATAAAATAGGAAACCAGAAGTCTTAGAATCATAAAAGATCTGTTTTACCAGTCGACCTGCGTTTTAGTACCTCTAACGATTGTAAGTAGTTTCGAATGGCAGTTATATATATATATATTTACATTGTATTTAATACAGCAATAATTTGATCTCATACTTTAGTGATTCCAAGTTTAAAAAAATGGAAAAAAGCCAATGCTCGTACCTTTTAAAGTATGCCTATTAGTAAAAACGCATGATAGATTACAATTATTAGCTTATAACAAATAGATTGAAAGACTGGAACTATTTTTAGTCCTAAAATATTATTCCAATTTTTTATAATTGCGAACATGCAAAGATATGAATTTAAATGAAATAATCGCTTATCATCCACCACTTTACGATATAAAAATCTAGGCTAGTATTTCAATGTAATAAATGTGTTCGAATCTTTCGATAAGATACAACAAGTATTCCTCCCAAGAGTATTTATAATTGCAATAGTTATCATACCAACAAATCCTTTTGATTGATATAATAAATAATGACGTGAATCGGCAAAAACTGAGAGATTGCGTTGATCATAGAAAAATTGTGAAAGAAATTTCTATCTTACTACACTAGAGATAAATTTCTCACTTCCCTGAAAACTTGCAATGGACGGAGTCATAGCAACTGTGTCATGTTAAACAATGTAGGTAATGCTTTAAGACCTTGTATTAATGTGCTTGATTATGTGTGGATAAATTTAATGTTTCATTTACTTAAATAAGACACACATAGTTATGATGACTATCATAAGGTTAAGTACACATCAACACAGTGACAAAGTAATCATAAAAATGAAATAGATAGCGCAAAAAGAAACTAAGTAAAATGAATAAGTAAATAGTTTATCATTCTTATAGGAGCAGACACGTATTACAAATCACGAATTTGTACTTTGAACCCTTTCCTGCCCCTTCTGCCTCTTAAATTTTGTGTTTTTATGATTCCTCACAACATAGCCTTGGCTGAACCTGCAAGGAACCATACAACTGTTTAAATACTTGCATTTTATAATAAATCATATCGCTTCCAGATTAATAAGATATCAGGTGATCGCACTGTTGGTGACCCAAATGCTTGTGACAGTCTTGCCTCTTGTTTGTTTGTCTAGATACTTTTTCCGTTATAGTGAAACAAAAGAGAAGAATGGGAGAGTTGGGAGGGGGAGTGAGAAAGAGAGAGAGAGATAGAGAGAGAGAGAGAGAGAGA
>RQTK01000479.1:38361-75861 GCA_003991915.1 Elysia chlorotica
CTACTACTACTACTACTACTACTACTACTACTACTACTACTACTACTACTACTACTACTACTACTACTACTACTACTACTACTACCACTGCTGCTGCTGCTGCTACTACTACTACTACAACAACAAAAACGACAACAACAACCACTACAACTACATCTACCATTACTAATACTAATACTACTAGTATTACTACTGCTGCTGCTACTGTTGTTGCCACTGCTGCTGCTAATACTACTACTTCTATTTATCCAACATTAATTACGACTACTCGTCTACTACTACTACTACTACTACTACTACTACTACTACTACTACTACTACTACTACTACTACTACTACTACTACTTCTACTACTACTTGAGGTCTTACTTCTACCACGACTACTATTACTACTATAGTTGTTTTAACCCTCTGATACTCCTCTGCAGGTTTCGTCAAGGTCATGTTGTCAGAAACCACAAACAAGGAGGTTGGGGTGCCGAAGAAACAGCAGGGGGAATGCCGTTCCGCCCTGGACATGTTTTCACCATGCATATGGAGGTGAAATCGCACGGCTTCAAGGTAACGCTCAGACATGTTTAGGAAATAACATCATTCGTATGTACTATTGATGAGCTATAAGCTATTCAATAAATAACAGTTGTAGATCACTTGAGTTATGTTGTTCTGGTGGGCAGTAATAGAACATAGGATAAGCGGGATAAAAACATGCATCTTTATACATTGTCCCATATAATAGCCTACTGTTTGATTCGTTAAGAATATGCTAAAAATATGAGAAACTTTTATTGAGTTCCTGATAGACAATCATGTTACAGTGACGATTGTTCTTATTCCTATGAGATCAGGTGCTTGTGAACAATCGACATTTCTGTGACTTCACTCACCGCATAGCCAAGGAGAGCATACAGTACCTGTACATTACTGGAGATGTTCACATCAGCTACATCAACTTCAAGGCTGCCGGAGTTCCCAGCTATCCGGTGAGAAAGTGATAGTTTTGACCATCTTGAAGACAAAGAAAATTAGGAAAATTTGTTTGAAAGTATTTTAATCTTGTTCTTTACTGTTGACAAGATAAGAGTGATAATAAAACACACATGAGAGATGACGGAGACAGGTATGGCCATGACAAAGGGCAATCTTCATTATCGAGTAACTGTTAAAGAAATAAAAAATTATCCATAATTATGGAAGGATATTGTGAAGTGATACAAAACGCATACATCTTTGTTTAATTGAAATTCATTAGTGTGGACAGATACAAGTTCTATGTGACCTTCGTGATAGGTTTTAGAGAAGCACGAGGCGCTGATCGCTCCGGGAAAGTTTAATGTTCCAGTCTTTTCACTGCTCGATCTCGACTTGTTTGGTATACAGAAAAGAGACGAGGACACGCACAAAAATCAACACGAACAAGCTATTTGTGTGTTTGTGTGTGATAATAGTACTATAAGAGGGTGGTTTTATAGTCTTATTTCTTCTTCGTTACTGGTACTGTTTTGCTTTTTGTCAGATGTCGACACATTTTCAGTTTGTATTTCCTTTTGCTTTCACTGTGTCACCACTCTTGTTTTTAAGGCATTAGGAAGGTACTGATCTGTGGACAGTTATTAAACATAGTTTTGTCAACAAATATCCATCAAAACATAATTCCTAAAGGTAAAACAGTACGAAGGATTTGATTTCAGAAGATACAAATTTATATTTTGTTTCTGTTTACTTTCAGGGGGCCGTGCCATCTTACCCGCCAGCGCCTAATGTAAGTTCTCCGAGATTATGATAAAATAATAGTGTTTTACCAATCAAACACATTTGTTTTCGCATTTTAAATATAACAAATCTTGTTTCCTGGTTTTTAAAAGTACGTAGTATGTAACTATGAACAGAGATTTCATCTGAAACAAATTTATTGTTATTGATAGAATACATTTCTTGGAATAAAGTTAATGGTCGCCATATTCCGTTACTTTAACCATAAGAGATCAGAATTTGCTCTGTGCGGTGTTAAGATGATTTTAGCAGTCCGAATAGCATATTTTACTTATTACTTTATGCTTTAAATGTATCCCATCTTCATTTGCTACCTCTTGTCGCCTTCATTTCTATTATCTTTCTCTCCGTTTTCCTACCTACCGCTGACTCTCTCCTCTCTCTCTCTCTCTCTCTCTCTCTCTCTCTCTCTCTCTCTTCTCTCTCCCCCCCTCTCTCTCTCTCTCTCTCTCTCTCTTTCTCTCTCTCTCTCTTTCTCTCTCTCTCTCTCTCTCTCTCTCTCTCTCTCTCTGTCTCTCTCTCATTCACTTTCTCTGTTGTCCACTATTATACTATGTATGTGTTCCCTCTGTGATCCCTCCATCCCCAGTATCCAGTGGGTCCCGCAGTCTGCCCTGGCTATCCTCCCGCTATGGGTTTCCCAGGTGCAGCACCTTTCCCACCTGTAAGTTGGGCCCACTACACAATAATCTTTATAGTAGAACGTACTTATAAAAAACACTCTGTCTCTCTACCAAGACACTTCGCCTTTATTGGGTGTTTTTTTTTTTTGAATTGGTGAGTTGTGTCGTAAACTTTTGCAACGTTAACGAGGGAGATATATTCAATAGCACACCCGTCTATTTTATTAACAATTCTTTTCATGACAGTGTTTGCATGACACCTTTGCTATCTGAGAAGCGGGGGAAACGACAAGGGACCATAATTTTCATCATTCATAAATAATCACCCTATCGTTGCGACCGCCACATCGTGACTGTAGATATGTAATGTCCAATCTCGTTTCTAAAATGCTGAAAATGTAGACAAAAAAAGTAGCGAAATTATGGACACAAGTTTTTATCAAATTGCTTTGACTTTAGTCCGTAAAATTTTTTCAAATCTTCAAAGTCACATGCAGCGTATTTTACAATAGTTGTAATGTTTTGGGTTGATGAATGTTGGTTGGATATAGAATTTGAACATCATGTTAAACTTGTTGGACTTTGCTGTAAATTTAAACGTTATTAGCAATAATACAAGCAAATAGTGGCATTATAAACAGACAGAAGACAGCCAGGAAAACGTGCTGAAATATAACCTTTCATTTGCTATTTTTTCCCTCTTTGCACTTGAAGATGGGAGCTGGAATCTCACAAGCTTCAGGCCCGGGCTGTACAAGCGGACAACTTTACAATCCCGTAAGCGGAAAAAAGCGTCAGGTTTTTATGCATGAGTCACTAACATGAAGCAATTAATTTTGGTCATGTGAAGAGACTAAACATTCAAATACTAATGAGCATAAAGAATATAATAGATCACACGCACATGTGAAAAACACAACATTTACATTTTCTTTACTTAATGTTGTTATGTCAAATGCTAAACGAAACCCACTATTAAGCAGCTCTTGTTTAAAGTCTATAAGTGAAAACTTGCGATGAGGTGGCAAGCTCTTTCTCAATTGTACATTTTGTGGTACCGTACTAAATACAAAGGCACAGCACCGTTGTACTTAATAGCCTGGTCTGAAAATGGAATACACGTTATCTTTTCTTTAAAAGCATCGGGTTTTTGTTTGTTTTGTTGTTGTTGTTGTTGTTTTTTTTACCCTAAATTACTTTAGTAGGGTTACTTCCCTTTCTCAGCAACATTGATCACCGCATGACTTAAAGATACGATGCATATGATGTAATTGTATTGAATTGAAAACAATTTTATCCTTCTGCCATGTGTTTCAGATAGTGCCAGTAAACACACCCATCCAAGGCGGTTTTTATCCCGGGAAGATTATTTACATCTCAGGAACACCGCGGGTTGGAGGCAGTAGGTGCGTAGGGCTTCTCAAGCGGTCTTTTTGCCTTAAGCTTTTCATATTTCATTAGAGATAACACTAACCTACAAGTTGTATAAAACTTGTTTTCTTTTTAGTTTAAATCCAATTCTCAGAGATTACTATAAAAAGGCATCTCTCTCTCTCTCTCTCTCTCTCTCTCTCTCTCTCTCTCTCTCTCTCTCTCTCTCTCTCTCTCTCTCTCTGTGTGCATGTTGGAAACTTTTGCTTTCTGATGGGGCTACCTGCATTACAGAAGAGAAAAGACTGAATTTGAACTTTTGATTATTTAGATGTGTTAAGTGAAGCCGACTAGACAAGACATACTCTTCATTCTATAACTGTTCATTTTGGAATGTTTTATTTGTGTAGGTTCTACCAACTTTAGTGTAATCTTGTTAAGTTTCAATAGACCTATCCGTATTTTTCCTTGTAAAATCCAACATGCCTATGGTTGGGAAGGCGACGCCGTGAAGAGCTCCTGGCTATATTTCACTTTCATAGTTTCTATATCTTCTTTGTAACGTTCAAGTTTACTTTATAACTCTTTGACTTGTTTTCTGGCTATAAACAATTTATGAATTATTAAGCTGCTTAAATACAACAAAATGAATTCAAAATTTGCTCGTTTCAGGTGGCTGTAAACAACCAACATTTTATCGAGTTTATGCACCGAATCCAACCCATCCAGCGCATTAACCACCTGCAGGTGCAGGGCGATGTGTCCATTTCTCTAATTCGATTCCAGTAATCGACATAACCTTGTCACCGAAGAATTTTGTGGACTTTCTTAGCTTAGAAGTTTCGCTCTCAGGCCTTAGGTTACTGAAAATGGCGATAGGAATTTTTGATATGCTTATTTTTTAATTAAATGTTTAAAATTCTGAACGAAATGTTGAGAATGATGGTTATGTGAAAACATTCTATCTTGTTGGATATAATCTATGTGGGCCTTATAAAGCATGCCTTGGCCTTTCGCATGGAAAAAAAAACTGTGTCAACCAAAAGTTGCATCATTTTTATTGTGAGCACTATTTTCCTACCAAACACATAGATCAATGTGTTGTTCTAATGTATTTTGTCTCGTGTTCGCATTATGTTTTGACAAGAAGAGCCTTACTATGTTTATGTGTAAGAATATTTCTTGCATTATATTGTTTGTTTACTTTAAGAGTAAAACACTTTTTATATGTATCAATTTTAGTTTTGTATTGTAAGATTATCAGAGAAAAAATTACAATTTTACATTTTACAGCATGTTTGTTGCCTCTTTCATTCAGTAAAAAGGGTGTTTTTTTTTTGTTTGGTCAGAAAATCAGGATGAGCTCCTCAGGGATAGATTTCCAAACAAGGAGAACGCCTATGGAGATTTTCTTGAATCTTTTTTTCATGTGGATCCTCTTACTTTAACGTCTCTATTTTTTGTTTTGTCTTTTTTCCTTTGAATAGAAAATCGAAATTAACTGTAGCAACTGAAATAAATGAAACGAGAGAATTAAGACCAGTCGATAAAGTTGAAACAATCAGATCAAGTCGTTTAGGTGGTAATAATATTCCATAGAATAAAAGTCCACAAATACAACAGTTGGTTACAATATTTTGAAAATGGAGTCAACATAGTTAACGTGACTTTACAGAGACAAAGTGCAAAATAACTTTGAAAACATATGATCTAGAGGAAGCTTTTTTTCTTTCCGCAAACAGATACTTTGCATTATAAATTTTAACAAAGTCTAGAGAACTCAATACGCAAAATCATTATGCAAAAAATTAGCACTATGTTTGAAGCATTTATGGTCAGTTTCCATTAAAAGTTTTGAAACATCAATTTCTTCTACGAATATAATTTTTAATTGATAGATCTTGTAGATACGGTAAAAATGTTTGTCAATGTGTGACAAAATTGCTCGCATTTTTTTTTCATTCAAAATCACGCATATATAATTACAAACAAGTCAAAGACGGAACGGTTCTGGTATTTTGTAAGACCTAAAACTAAACAAAGACGATACTTCCTCCTAGTTTAATCTCTACTAGACCAAAATAAGGCATACGCCGACTGGTGACTGGGCGGCGTTCCTGGTACTTGGTCAGATGGTACACAGACGTAAGTGCATTATGTACAACTTTGGGGTAAGCTTGCGACTTGACGTATCGTTTTCGAACAACAAGGCGTAGGGCGAGTTGTGGACTACCGCGAAGATACTATTACACAAATGCCCCCCTCCACTTTTTTTCCTCCCCATTTATTAAACAAGCACAAAGCTTTTACTAATTAGTGCTGATGTACATGCCCTTATTCCAGTCTGTATTACATGTATCTCTCGCTGGACTTCTTGGTTTGTACCCTTGTCGTTACGTCCAGGGGTCTATGTCGGCCCCCGCTGTTTAAACTGTCAACATGGACAATACATTCACTTTCAAAGGGGGAATCTGTACAACCCAAAAGAAAAAAAGTTCAGCTGTATTTTTGAAAAACGATTGGGATCTTTTTTTTCACCCCAACATATTATTCTTCATTACCCTCAAAAAGGGCATACGGCCTCTATCTGACAGAAAAAACCTCCAATGAATGTTAATGAATGTTAATTGTGACTCTAGTGTATGCAGTTATGAAAGTCAGAAGTTCTCCTCTTGATCGGCGATGCTATGATGTAGACCTGAAAAAAAGAAATATCCATCGTATCTGTGGCTAATTTGGTAATGGTAATAGATCAGTTAAACTTATGCAATGGAAATTTTCTCTATGGGTGTTTTGCTTGATAAGATAACTCTGTATAAGACTTAATCATAGGCACGTTTCATCGCCGACTTGAAGTTCTTGGCTGAATGTGAATTGTTTAAAATTGTGAAATAATGCAGTGGCGTACAGGCAATGATCCATGACTCGGTGCCGAGTCTAGGAAAATGCAAGAGATTGATTATTCTCAAGATAATTTGGTATCAAGAAAGACGACCTCCAGGTTTCAGCATAAGATCTTTTGATATGAGCTATAGTGCTGATTATTTAACAGTTATAACATAGAAAGCCATGCGTGTCTGCATTGCTTTTCTTTAAGTAGTAGGCTACACCAGGAAGTTCAGAAAATTATTATTGATCCAAATTCAGAGATTTCTATACCTTTATACTTTGTTGTTTTCACCGCTGTGGTAGTCTTTTATGTTTTTTTTTTTTTGTTTTTTGTTGGTTTTGATTTGTTTTGTTTTAGTGTGTTGTTTTTGTTGGGTTTTTTTAATTGTTTTGTTTTGGGCGTGTTGTTGTTGTTTTTTTGTTTTTTTTGTATTTTTTTTTTGTTAGTTTGTTTTTGTGTTTTTTTTGGGGGGAGGGAGGTTGGTTGATGCTCCTGTTGTTTGTTTGTTTGTTGCATTTTATGCTCTTGATGTGACGATGGTTGTTGTTGTTTGTATTTTTGTCGTTGTTGTTGTTTTGTTATTGTTGTCGTTGTTGTTGTCAATGTTGTTGCTGTTAGGTAATTGCCCTCATTTTAAATGGATAGTACTTGTAACGTTATGTCTATTAGAAATTAAATGATGATATCAGATTGTTTCCTATCGATTAATATTGTCAATTAGTGCCTTTATTGAAGACGCTGTTTTCGCCTTCGCTGAAAAGGATGGTACATGTATTCCATAATTGACTTGAGATGTATAACCGTAACTATTAAGTTTAAATCGTTTATCAACATCTTAGAATGATCATACGATAAAGTTAGCATCTCCACTATGTCACTACGTGCCATAAAATATTCATCATAGAATCAAATAATTTTAACAAATTGTCATAAGCCAAGCGCCTCTTATTGATCGAATAATTTTTGATATGCCTTTTCAAGGTTAATGATTTTTTGTAGTGGTGGTGGTTGTGGTATCGTTGTTGTTGCCTCATTGTTGATCCGGGCTTACAGCCGATCTAATAAGAACAGATTTCCTTAATTTATGCTCTAGATATCGCTAACGAAAAAAAAAATTAAAGATGTTTTGTTGTTATTTGCTTTGTTAGTTGTTTTTTTTTAAAAACTGTATTACATAACATATAGTATTATTACTCAAACAAATTGCCACTACAATTTGAATGTGTTATACTCAAGTCATATAAACCTCGTACACCTCTTCTTATTAGGTTTTCACAGTTGTTTCCCTTAGTTTCCTACGCCTGGAACTGTTTATGTTGGGCTATTATTTTGTACTACAAACCACGAAACTAGTCATTGTCAGGAAATGCGCTGAGAGACTCAGCCTATCCTAAACACTTTTTTTCAAATAAAACAGGAATAACTTGGAAATTGCTAAGTTTTTTTTTATAATACCTGAATCCTGTGAATGAACAGTTTCCGGATTTGCATGTAACAGTACATTAATTTCCGACGAGTTTGACAGCAATATTGTATGAGTGTTGTCTTTATATGGAACCTACAGTAAATACCTTTCACTTCAATTTCATAATTAAAAAGTATATTTCATTTGTAATTAAAAAGCATATTTAATTTATAATTAAGAAGTATAGTTCATTTGAAATTCAGAATTATAGTTCATTTTACTGAAAAAAATCGCACGGTAACTCATAATTTGCGTTTTTCTTCGCTTTACAATCTTCTCGCTACCGGAAAGTGTGTGATTTTTAGATGGTTGCATTTGGGAGCTTCGCATCATTTAACCCAAGCAAGCACGCAAAATCCTGTCTCGCGATTTTTCTCAGAAGGTCAGCGTCACAACCAAATTGGACCTTAAAATGAAAGCACGTTAAATAAACCAAAACAACAATAAGGGATACTTGTGGGCAAACCAGGATATGATTGATGAGCTTTATCTATTCTTTCCAATTTCAGATAGTCTTTTTGCTCTGAAAATGTAGGTCGTTGAGGATGTTTAAAAAGTTGTACGTTTTGTTTTACACAAAAACTTATTGCTCTTTCAAGGGCGTATAAAGTTTGTTCTTCTATTCTTTTAAAGGGAATTGTTTGTCCCTTTGATCCTAGTTTGATTTCTTTTTTTTTCTTATTTTAACGAAACTGAAACAATTCTAAATGAAATTTTAAGATGAGATAAGATATATAAGGGTTTATTATCCCATAGGGAATTTTTTTTGGTCGTAGAATAATACATTTGATACAATATCACAACATCAGTTGTACATGCATGAGATAAAAAATAATAACAATGATAATGAAATAAAATAAGCATTTTCCACTCACGTGTAAATTGTTGAAATTATACACCGCCAGACATACGTAATTCTTATTTAGGAACACATAAAGCTTCACCGATAAATTTATACAAGAATTCACAAACAAACATAAGTTGAGTTGAGTTGGTCCAACAAATTTTTATTTAGAACACATAACGCTGAACGCATAATTTTATACAAGAATACACATACCACTACATACAAACATAAGTCCTCTAAGTATGGCGTTGAAATGAGTTGGTCCAACGCCCAGTGTCAGCTCTACATAGACTATAGAAAATCGGAGATAGAAATACATAAGTGCTGATAACAGATTTTGATAGATGGTTATCTATTCCCTGGTCCACTCACTCTCAACGACCAATCCTTGGTTGTACTCACCTACAATCAAACAAGCATGCTTGTGAGAGCGCTGGGCCGCCCAGTCGGAGTACCGGTGCATTAGTCATCTCGGCGGGCTTACAGCAGGCGCTGCCACTGAGGGAGCGGGCACATAAGTTAGTAGATCTTAGACATTCGTTAGAGGCACAAGGTAGGACGGCTGGCAAGTTTGCTTAAAAACAGTTCGTGTCATGGCATGACTCGGGAACAGCATCTGTGGTTCAGTGGCATTGTAGGTCCAAGCTTTCCCAGGAAGTGCTGATTTCCTGGAGTTATTTGGTGCTTGAAGTGCGGTTTATGTTTGGGTAGTTTAGACGAAGACGTGATCCATTAAATGATTTGTGTTTTTATCTTAAATCTTAGATTCAAAGTTTCTGAATGCTATATTATTTTAGAATATGATTGGTATTTAACTTAAAAATTGTTTTAGTATATAAGTTTCTGTGGTTATATAATTATTTGATTACAAATTTTAGTGTTGGACATATCAGATTTACGGCCAAGAGTCCAAGTATAAAAGAGCATGGTGATGTCATAATGTGACAAAATAAATGCAGCCCTTAAAAGATTTTTTGGTATCTGAAAACAGGTTGGAGGGAATAAGATTTTGTTCAGACCTAAATTACAATTATTGGAGATTGAAGTTCTGTATTTAGATAACTTTGTGTTGTTAATAAAGTCATTACCACCGCAAATCTAATAGGTTAACGCCTCTCCTCTCTCTCGCTCTATATCTTTCTCCCTCCGTCTCTCTGTCATAGTCTCTCTCTCTCTCTCTCTCTCTCTCTCTCTCTCTCTCTCTCTCTCTCTCCTCTCTCTCTCTCTCTCTCTCTCTCTCTCTCTCTCTCTCTCTCTCTCTCTCTTTCTCTCCTTTTCTCTCTCTCTCTCTGTACACGTTTTCAAACACTCAATTTTTTTCTTTAACAAAACGTACTCTGTCTGTCTGTTCCTTTGTCTCGCTGTCTGTTTTTCTTTCTCTCTCTCTTACTCTCTCTCTCTCTATGTCTCCCTCTCTTTAAAGATATTCTTACGTTTTAAAATCGCTGTGTGTGGTTTAAAGCGAATTGTATTTATTTAGTTATCAATTCATATGAAGCAGCTTTTGAGACATAGTTAAGACGAACTTGGTTTTCCTTCTACAAAATTAATCGTTTATACTGAAACTCAATAGGTTTGAATTATGATTTACTAGATGTGAAAACCATTAGGAACCAAAAAGTTATTTCCGAAATTTATGTATCAATCTTGTCTCTATAAACGTGTGGCACTAAGTTGTGTTTTAACTCAGCAATTTAAAAGGCAGGGTTTCAAAAACAATTAAAAAAAAAACAAGAAAAAAAGTGAAGTTTCTCTAATATAGTTTGAAGTTTCTCTAATATAGTTATGTATTAAATGTGTTAAATGCTGTGGAACATAAACATAGAGACCGGCGCCATGCCCTTCGCAGTATTCGTTATAAACTGCATAGAGCCTGAGTAATACATCCTAGTACAGGTACATTCAAACAGAATGCGCTTACGATCTTTGAAAACCATGTTGTTTTTAATTTCTTTTATGTCTAATGATCATGACTGTTTCACCATTTGTATTGTTCTTATTTCTTGATATGGACGTTTCTTGCAAGTCTTAAAGTCTGAATATTTAGCTGTAATTTTTTTTTATCTCTGCGCCAAAATTGTCTGGAGTTTTCCGATTTTCGCAATGGTAATTCTGTAAACATAGTGTTGCAGTCTGTGTAAGGAACAGTCAATATTTTTCATACCAACTATGGTTTTACCTTGCAAAACAGAACTTGCATAATAAATTATCTTTTTGTAATAGTGGTAACGAATTTTAATTTCTTCTGGCGGTCTGGGTGTCTGTGAGACTCAGTTTGTTCATGTTTACTTTTACTGTCCATGTTTGTTCTTTTCATGGTTTTGTTCCAAGATGGCTTTTATTATTTTTACTAACATTTGGTCACTTATATAATTAAATATGACTCCCAGCTACGTATAAACCTTAGTCTCTGTTGTGGCTTTTATCAGTAAACACTGGACGAATTGTTCCACGCCATGCTACCACAAGGGCAACTCTCGCCTGACAGGCCTCGTCGCCCCAGGTGCTTCTGATCAAGCGCTTTTTTGCGCTAGCCATGTAAGACCCATTCCAACAGCCGCTAAAACGAAAATGAGCGGCTGTGGACAGACGTTCTAATGGGTTTTGTATATCCATGGCCATCCATTTGATGTTTTAGATCTTCCCTTTTTATTTGCTTAAGTAAGAAGAGAGAAACAAAGTGTCTACGTGAGCCATATTCGAAGTGTTATAACATTTATTCGTCAGGTTGTATTGACTAAAAACAATTTTTGAATTTTAGTAGTGATCCATTTGATTGCTTAGTCAGTTTTTTTTAAATTCAAAAGCATTAGTCGTAAAGCGTTTGGGTTTGATTATATCATGTCCCACTTCATTTCAGTGATCAAGTGCCCAGCTTTATAATAAATATTATAGAACATGATTGACTGGGCTCATCAAATACAATGTTTTAAATCATGTTCTCCTTCAGACAATTCACGAATAGTTGTATGACCTGTGTAATCGCAGGGTACTTAGATCACGGGCTTATGAGGACATGTTTTTATCCGGTTACCTGGTTTACAGACTATTCTTTCCCTTCCCTTATTATATTCTTCACACACATACACACGCATTAGGTATTCATTAACTATTTTGGAGATTAGTCAAAAAACGCTAGCTCTATTTTCTTTTGAAGCTTAAAATTAACCCTATTCTCATGGCTATGGCTATTCTCATCAGTTACTGGTGTTTTTGTGTGACTTCTTCCTCGGACTGTACTACTTTGTTCTTGCGAAAAGGGCATCTATCTATGTACACACATGAAAAATGCTTTGTTAAAATCACGTTAACAAAAGCTGGTGTTGACCTCTCTACATCTACCAGGCATAGAGACGGAAAGCAGATAATTATTCGCAAGTAAAATCAATCGGCATAATCACGAAGGAGATTGTTGTAATGTAATTGTTTTCTGAGGTAAAAACAACTCTTCCGATTAGTGTAAGATGTATTGATAGTAATATATGTTTAAATCTATTATCCAATACAAAGCAAATCACAACTTGTAGCAAAAGATACCCTCTGCTTGTACATTCTCAGAATTTGTAGAGAAAATGACAGAAAGTTAATAAAACCTCTCTTGTGTTGGCCAGAACTGCTCAGTGCATGACCGCGAATCTACTACAGAAACAGGCTAGGCGTAATCATTAAATTAATTTTAATAGGTATGCGCAAAAATATCGTTCAACTGTGCTTTATAGTTTCATATTTTGAAAAGCTGTGTAGCACATTCACTAACAATTAATCGCCATCCCCTTTAAAAGCTAATTCAAGTAAGTCTTTCATTAGCTAACATTTAAACTGGATTGTCTATTCCATAGTCACGAACCGTCCACCTGGCAAATTTTTACTCATTAAAGTGTCGGATCCGCAAATTAAAGACTTAAGAGACTTAGATATAAGAAGAGCACTCCAGTTTGAGAAACATGTCTGAAGGAGCTAACGCTTTCTTAAGTTTCCGCTTAAGTTAGCGGACACAGAGTTCGACACACCAACATTGCTGCAGCTTGTTTTCATTACCTTAATGTCTTGGATTTTTCCAACCTTGCGACTTCTAGTTCTGCTTTTGTGCATGCTTTTTTGAAACAAAAGAGGGAAGAGTACTTCATTTTATTTTCATAGTCACAGTGTCCGTCAAGTGATCGGGTGTGTACGCCCTATATGATTCTAAGTGCTATGTGCAAAAACGTAAAAACTTTAAACTCTTATATGGCTCGGTAAGGACGATCTTCAATCAGACTAATTAGTGTGAATGAGAAATTGACTACGATAGCTGAACCAATATTGGCTTATCAAGAGCCAAGTTGTGTTTTCATGTCCAAGATTACTCTATCCCCGTTGGTAAAAATAATGTATTTCTCTCCAAATGCTCAAAACGTCGTTGGAAAGGCAAACAAGATTAATGCACTAGGTCCTTCTTGTCACAATATAAATCATAGCAGTAATGCTAATATGTTAATAAAAAATTATAACCACACGAAAGCACCATAGGATCATGAACTTTCAATCAGTATCTCAAGGAGGTTTACCCCTGAACCTGCTTTCTAAGTATATATGTAGCAATCCATATTACACGCCACTATCCATCTTTATACAAAAACAAAATAACAATATTGTTTAGAAAGTTAAAGTCGTAGATAACTATATATAAAATATTGCTCTTTTGCAGGAATACAATATAATACGATTTTTTCCTTTAGATGTTAGCTGTAAATCTGGAAGTTTATGTGGTTATTTCTTTCTTTCTTTCACATCAGAAGTTGACCGTCAGTCCCTTGCAATTATAATTAGTTCTTGTAACTTGAGTTTTGAAGGATAAGCTTTGATCTTCTACATTCTTCATGGTTGTACATTAAAGAGACCGATAGGTCTGTATCTATATTATAAGATAGAAGATTGGGTTATATTGTGTTGATTGTACCTTTATGCGCTTTTATTTACAACTTATTTCTATAGAGATACCCCCCACCCTGTAAGAAAATCCAGGTTTAATAAGAAGTTACTTCACACGTGACTATTAAGCCATTATTGTTGTGTATTCTTAACTTGCGTGGGTTTTTTCTTCTTGCTTTGTTGCTTTGTAGATTTGGTAAATATTGTGGTATAGAGAAATTTTATATTGGTAATGTTTTGAATATAAGTGAATCAATCTCTCGATTTGCTGTCTACACATCTGCCAATCTTCCTGATCTGCGCAATGAAGTAAAATGGCGCACAAGTAGAGGAATAGAAGAAGAAGAAAAACAGTTCTACGTCCTTGTTGTGAGTTTACCAGTGAGAATTTTTCTCTATGCCAAGCAGGGAGCAACTAGATATAATAATTATATGTTTCTGTAACAGTTGAAGCTGAAGGGGAAGTAAGAAGGTGTTCCTCTCTGTCGAGCTGACAGTTTTGAGATTGTGCTTGCTTTCTTGAAGCAGCTCTTAAACAAAGATTTGTTTTGTTAGACTTCCCGTAGAAACACGCGCAACGTTTACACAGCCTGTCACTATTGTGATTCCGTGTCTCATTCTTTCTTTTTTAATTAGACCAATAAAAGCTCGTATGTTGGTAGAAAAAAGCGCTACGCAATTCCTATATCCTGCCCCTTTATGCTACATACGATTTTTAAACCCATTGAAAAACAGCTAGGTTGCATTCAGGGAAATAAATCATTATGAAATTATTCAGAGAAAAAAAAATCGTTACCGGCATTTTTAGGTAAAATAATATTCTTGTTCATTACATATCAACAGGAAATGTGATGTCACGAACAGTGACTTAATGACTTACAGGGCGGGGATACCATGACTTCTGTCTCATCCGTTCACATTATACTGACACCGACCCAACCAGATACAGGGGGCGAATATCAGACAAATAAATCTGCCGATAGTGGGATTAGATCCTCGGACCTCCTGATCAACGCTCTACCACATGAGCCAGTTCGCTTCCCTTGCCCGAAGAGTATTGCTTGCAGGTGGGACTTATATTGTCGTTAAGTTGTCGCGTTGGTTAACCTTAGCACTACTGTAGACGATCCCCAAGACTGACGTCTGACAATTTTATGTGCTGCCACACACGAGACAGGCCGGGGAGACCTAGACTCCAGTCTCAGTCGTTCGTATTATAATAAAACCGACCTAGCAAGTGGGGACGAAATCGATCAATTTTCACCGATCGTGAAATTCGAAGCGCGAACCTTCCAATTTGGAGACCAACGCTCTACCACTTGAGCCAGTTCGCCCCCATTACAGGTGTGACAATAGTTGTTCTAATATTTAAACAGAACATAAAATATTTACATGGAGTGACACTATGATGTTACTCCCCGTATCTTCGAAGAATGTGGAATAGCTGTTGAAATCGCCTTTTCTGTAACGTGGACGTTAAATTACGGAAGGCCAATGCTGATGTTAAAAAGGAAACAAATTAAATTACGGAGAGGAGGGGGATAACAAGTAAAAGAAAGGTTATCATGAACAGTACTCACATTTTGAGGCGCACCTTTCTTAGGCGTTAGTGATCAGTATTGTTTTAAATTACACGATAGAGTCTAGAGAGATTGAACAGAGTAAAGCTAGGAAGGTAGAGAGTAGATGGAAAAACCAATCAAGGGATAGCGTTGAAAAGAAAGACTTACTGAATAGAGTATTTGTAACGAAGCAAGCAGTATCAAAGAAAAAAAAAAAGAAATTTAGCGCATTTTAGTGACTGTGTAATCAGTGGAGAACACTGATAAGCCGATGGTAAGTGCATTCCATTTTTAAACATCTATTGGTTTATCGGCACAAAATTAATTCGTTTTTACCAGTTAAAAAAAAAACTACCATAAATCCCTCCTCCCCCCTCCCCTCCCTCCTCTTCCTTTTTTCCGCTCGTCCAAAATAAAACGAGGCGGCCATTTTTTTGGATTAAAAGTAAACGAAAAAAAACAACGTAAACTGCTGCATGCATTAAGTTATATAACCTGCGCCTTTGGGTCAGACGCCGGCCAAGAAACTTTACGACTTTGTGCACTTAACGCATAAGATTGTTGCATTTATATATTAAAAGAGATGAACAGATTACTGCTAATTATATTATCTTACAACAAGCTGAAGTGCTTCGTAACGATTTGTACGTGATGCACAATAAAATGCGATCTGTTGTTTCAGTCCTAAGTGTTGTTGCATGTGGAAACTGCAACGCGATGATTAAAATGGTTGGCTGCAGCCTGTCATTGTTTAGTCGTGGTGTTGTTTACAAACATTGCTCTCTGGAAGTGCACTATGGGTTGATTTCCAAGGCCGTCTAACGCAAGACGTTTTTTAGAATGGAATATGGGCTCAGGAAAAAGTGGAGTCAAGAGGGAAGCAAGTGTATAGAATAGACATCTCAAGATCTAATATTATAAGGATAGTTGTAGTAGTTGAGTTGCTTTAATGAAGAAAGCAGTAAAGCAGTTAAGTCAAGATAAAGCTTGAGATAAAAGGGGATGTAACAGAAAGAGAGATTGTTTTGTGAGGGTAGAAGTGGGGTGATAAAGAAAGAAATGTGGGACACGTTTATTAATCTGTTGTTTTTTTTTATATATAGAATTGCACTGAGATGTAATGTGATTATTCTCTCCGTCCTTTAAAGTATGCTTTCTTCTTTAACAAATAAACTAGCAACGTGCACCTATCTCTTGTTAACTTTACGCAAATCTTTTTCCGGTTATTGTTCTCTTCCTCTCTCACTCTCTCTTTCTTTCTTTCTCTCTCTCTCTCTCTCTCTCTCTCTCTCTCTCTCTTTCTCTCTCTCCTTCTCTCTCTCTTTCTCTATCTATCTATTATCTGTCTAATCTATCTATCTATCTCTATATATCTATCTGCCTATCTATCATTCTGTGCCTCTATCTTTGTCACTATTTGTCTCTCTCGATATATGTCGCTCTGTTTGTCTCTCTCTCTCGCTCTCCCCCCCCTCTCTCTCTCTCTCTCTCTCACTATCTCTGTTCGCTCTAACCCATCGTTAACACTCTGTCTTTCTCGCTCTCTCTCTCTCGCTTTTACTTCTCTCTTTCCCTCCCTCACTCTCCATCCTTTTTACCACATCCATCCCCCCCTCTCTCTTCCTCTCTCTCTGCATGTCTTTCTCTATCCACATCTCCCTCTCTCTCTCTCACTTACTCTCACTCTCTCTCTCTCTAATAATTCGTAACTGTTGGAGTCATAGTATGTGGAAAATAAAAATGTTTGACAGATGACATTGTGTATTCCTTTGATGTGAACCTCAATTTTTTTCGCAAGTGCATGATAATTATTGTATGTTATAAACATGTCTGTGAAAATAGATTTAAAGTCTTGCGTAAATGTGTGCAACATTAATTATGCTACGGACACTAAATTAGAGGTTTACATCTTAAAACTAAAATTCCAGGTCCTACAACATTGTAAAGATTGAATGGATGCAAGCATATTTACTTCATATTGCATAAAGGAAAGAAAGGTGTTCTCCATTAAGCTACGGTAGAGGACGGACGTTGGAGAAAAAACATTAATATTTCTAATTTACAAATATCTTGTTGATAAAAAAACAAGTGTTTGCCACCTCCTTTAACCATTAGACAATCAGCCCTTGAAGCTTGGAGAAGTTTATGGTTCGCAGTTATTTCACATAGTCTAGCTTGTTTTTTCACAAGGATATAAAGATGATGGTGAGTATTTGATTTTGCACGTGTTGCTAGCTATTCTGCCTCTGTCCATGGTGAATCTTTAATGGAAATTTTTCGTTTGTGATATTACTATGGTTATTGTTAATGATATTAGTTATAAAAGCTTTGATAACAATAATTATTGCAAAAGGTTTTTGACAGTTGTTTTTTTCCATAGGTTAAGATGCTGCAAATTATAGACTTTGGTAACCTGTTTGTACAGACCAAGCATAAATTATCATTCGAGGCACAATACATCATGCATTTGACAGACAGCCTAGCAATAGCATTCTAAAGCTTTAGTATTATGAGTTTAACTTTTCCTATATCTCAATAAAGTCTTGCATTTTGACGGAACCGCTTAGCGGAATACCAAAACTTTAATCGGGGACATTATACTGACAGCGACCCAACCAGTGTGGAACAAGGTGGCGGCCAGAGACGGGGTAAACCCGGAGTCGTCTTAGGAAAAGGTGCACGCTTAACACTCTAGACCACCGCCCCTCTCTGCGGCGATCTAGTACAGTGCACTGTGTTATCGAGCAGTCAATGCCGTTATCCATACAACTAATCATCCTTTACCTTTACAGAAGATAACACTTAGATCAGAACAGCTATGTGCGTAAAAAATCACTTCCAAGTTAGCTTTTCGTCGTACGGTGAACTCAATACTGTGTAGGCAATTTCTGATAGCACTCATAAAAAGGGAACTGCCTCCGAGCAATTTTAAAAGAAAAAAAAAACGTTGAAACTGACACTCTCTTTTAGTACCGGTGAAAATCTAACTAGGTCTACTTCAGAACAACTTAAAACGAGTAAACTCTGAAACTCTATGCCAGGCCGGTTAAAAAACAAACGTAACGTGAAGCAGCCAATGATTAACGGGTTGAAGGAAAGTGGGGTAGGCTGTGATTGTTTGGTGTTGCTGTGCTGAACCAGAGGTCTGAAACACGCTGAGTAAGTTGTGATGGAGAGTCGTCACCGTGGGAACTCGTGCTGGAGCTGTAGCATCTTACTTAGTGCGCTTCCTCAGCCTCCAATCATCTCACAGAGAGTCCTTCCACACTTGCGTCGGAAGAATGGACTCTACCTGTCAAGACGCAGAACGTGGTTTTTATGGAATAAAATAGAAGACACTTTAGCATGCCATTTAAAAGATTGTTTGAGGAACAATAGGGCGGTCCAAACAAGAGGAGCGTGGAGTTGTATTTTATCATAGCAGGATGATTTCCATTCGATGTAGATGTCGGTATCCCGCAGAATCATGTGAATAGGAGCGCTTAATTATAACTGCGTGTTGCGCCTAGAAGTTATATCCATTAGGAGCGTAAATAGGCAAAGTTATTAGACTTTCTAAGACCATCCAGAGACGGTGGGCTAGAGTACATTATCTAATTCTCCTAGTCCATCATTTGCATAGGCCTTTTTTTTTAACACAAAAAAATGCGAGGAAAAAAGTCATTCTCTAGATGTGCAGTAATAAAATTATAATTGAAATAATAGTGGCTGCGAGGAAATGCTCCCGCCTAAATCGACAATAGAATAAAATGTTTGGCTACTGTTCATGATCCCTTTCCCTAAGCAATCACAATTTGCGAAACAAATTTACTGCTTGAGCAACGCATCCAATATAATTTGATAATAAAACAAGCTAAAGATCGTAGCCTTACCTGTCTTCCTTACATTTCTCCTTCCTGGATATTTAATTAAAGAAAGCAAACTTATTCACGCATTAAAATTTGGGAACGTGCATCCTCCTTGTATTCCTGTTTTCCTGCGGTTGGAGGCTGGCTGGTCAGGGCGAGCAGGAGTGGGTGAGGAATTTTCACATGGAGGGATGGAGGGATGGAGGGATGGAGGGAGCTCAGGAGGGCAGATGTTTATCATCCCAGCCATTCATCACATGCTACAGTGACCATGGATTAGAACATCGCCAGACAGTCTAGCTCTCTTGGCACACCGGAGAATCAGGGCAAAAAAGAAAAAGGGAAGAAGAAAGAAACATGAGGAGACATGGGGGATAGACATACAGAAAAACACACACAGACAGACAGATATGCAGATACAAACAGGCAGGCAGGCAGAGAAAAAGAGACAGGGATATACAGAGATTGTCAGACAGAAATAGGCAGACATACGCAGAAAATAAGATGGACAGGCGGACAAGGGGTTAAAACATCGAGTCGATCATAGCAAGTTTTGAGGCGATAGAAATCATTAGTTGTTGTTTTTTTTTTTTGGGGGGGGAGGTTGTTTTGTTTTTTTGGTTTTTCTTTGGTTGCTTGGCTTTTTGGGTTTTTTTCTGTTCGGAGGGGGTGGCGCTGGATCTTAATCCTAGTTTATAATGGTCCAATAGATCTGTTTTCGTGTTCCTATGGTATCACTTTAGGGAACAGAAATGCAAGTAGATTAAAATACAGTAAATTGCGTAACAACTCATTAAAAAAAAAACTAAAAAGTTAAAGAGAAGGACCACGTTTTTATAATGCAGAAAATTTTCCATTAAACCAATCTCATGAAACCCATTATAGCAATAGAATGTGAATTTCATTTTTTTCGGCTTTGTTCGTAGCATTTTCGTCAATGAGGTAGGGTCGATAGACTTGGTGCCAAAGCAGCCATGAAAGACACCAGATCCACATAGATCTCTCCTATATAAAACTCACGGGAAGGCTACAGTAGGCAGTCTGATCATTTTTGTAATCTTTGGCAACGCAATATAAAAATATATCCCACCAATGGTTTTTTTTTTCCTTTTAAGACTTTGGGTCAATATAGTTGTAACTTAAATATTATCGTTATTGTTTAGGTTATTGTGATTGTTGATGCTATTGCTGCTTATTCTGCTTCTTTTTCTGCTGCTGCTGCCACTGCTATTATTATTATTATTATTATTATTATTATTATTATTATTATTATTATTATTATTATTATTATTGTAATTATAATTATTATTATTCCTATTATCAGTGAGTCTCTGAGCAAACGAATAAATGAGTGGCAAATGTGCTCATGTGTTTAGTTGATAGCGAGTCAGAATAGCATTCCACCGGGCAGCGTTTTATTTCCAACCACAATGCAAAAAAATCGAAAGTTTGTTCGGAAACATGCAATCTTTTAACGCAGGCGTAACTATGGCCTTGTGGCGAAAGGCGTTGAAATGAGTATGTAACTATTGGCACTCAATTAGATTTATGAACTTGTATTGATCGCCAGCAAACAAAGATTGCCCTGGTGTAACCACAGTTCTAAAAGTTAGTTACACATACTCTCACCATAGTTCTAAAAGTTAGTTACACATTCTCTTGAACTGGAAAAAGTGTAAAGAGACATAATGCTGCAGGTTGGGCAAATGGTACCACCTGTCTAGGTAGCTGCTTGAATCTGTATTTTTATTTTAGTGTCGTTTCTTTGCTTTTTATAACTTACTTAAATGAATATTGTTGAAAGTTTTCGTAAATTCAATAACGTCTCTATCGAATGAGAGGTAAACAAAAGTAACTGAAGTAGCACCCACTCAATACTTCATTATGAGCCAGGGGTAGAATGCCTGACTTCGATGTATGACTCGCACTTTCCGCGCGCAGCACTTTAACGATTGTGTTAACATCTAGGGGTGGAATGCACAAACACGGTGTAGCTTACGGCTCGTGGTTAGCCCTATTATTTTTTTATTGTTAGGACGAGACGTAATCTACGTCTTGTTTGTGCATTGTACCCTGTGTCTGAACACTTATACACCGTGTTCAAATGCGAGTTATAGATCTATAGAGACTGTTTTCTCCTCCCACACTCACCATACTGCAGAAAGGAAACGATTCCGTGATGAGTCATATAAGGAGTGATTTCTAAAAACTGCACCTCGTGATTAGCTTTGCACCCCGGGAAACGAGGTGATATCCGGTAAGGCGCGCACCTTCTATTCGGAAGGTTTGGAGTAAATCTCTTTTTTTTACTCACTGATAGTATTAAGGGACTAGCCAAATGACGGCTATCCCGTTCTGAGGTCCCATCGCCGCGATAGATTTTCCTTTAGGACCCAGGAGACGTTAAACCAGGATAGAGCTTCACTTGGTCTGGCCACCTAAGAGTTTTCTTAGACAAGCCTGTAATGAGACAGGCCCGCCAGATGAGATTCGAACCGCGCACGTCTCGCTCGTCAGTCCAAAGCACATCGTAACTTTTGCACTCATGCCGATTTATTTGACAAGTAAAACCTCTACGCTCCAATGCCACTTTGCGTGAATGTAACTACATAATAATACCAATGAATTAAACCTCTACATAATAGATGTCTAGTGTTCTTTGTAATATTACACTTTTCTGTCTTTCTCCAGACCAATGATCTCACAGATGAGCAGGTGGCTGGTAAGTTGTTACAATCACATTATAGCAGATTATTCAGAAGTTCACAGCCCATAAAAAAGACAACACGGAGAAAAAGTATTACGCGACTATGGTTCCTAACAATCGAAAAGAATAGCGACCAATGTTCATTAAAAAACAAGAGTTGTGGTACTTTACAGAGAGACTTCCATCTGTCTAGTTTATTCCTCCAACCCATTTCGCTTAGGCACCGTAAAGTATAGAAGTGAACTTTTAAAATTATGAATTAAGAGTTGTTATATGTCCTTATAAAAATAATCTTGGGGAATGTCTTTGAAACATGAGAGCACGGAGTTTATTGCCACTGGATGTATCATGTAAATGTATTAGTGTATCTAGTTGCCCTGTGGTTAAATCTGGAGGATAAGTCTATGTAGCCTTTACCCGGTGTTGATTTCTTGGAATTATGACAGTTTAACCGAAATGGTTTGTTCGGGATGGATGGCGGAGCAATGCTGAGTCTCACAAAGACAAAAATGTATGATAGTGACTTTACTCTGAGCGATATAAACGAAAACTAAGGAAATTTTTATCATTTTTTTTACATACTCTATCAGAGATAACACAACCATTATTTTTTTGGATCTCTAGTGAACAAAAATTAATTAAAAGACTATGACACGAACATCGATGAAGATGGTGTAATGTTTTTTTTTATAAGAAGAATGAAAAAGGAACATGGACATAGTGATAGTGGAAAGGGCGAGAACGAGGAGAAGGAAGAGAGAAACAGGGTGTAAATAAAGGAGGAGAAGGGAGAGCAGAGAAAGACCACGGAGGCGACCTGGTGCAGGTGGTTGGGCGTTCGGCTTCAAGTCAGTAGGTACTCAGTGCCAATCCAATATCGTGCAAATTTATTTGTTGGATTTAGCCCTCCAGTGGTTTAGTCGGTATTTGTATATTGTGAGAGGCTAAAAAAATGGTCGTGGTATCTCCGTACTGTCTGTGTATGGCGGTACGTAAAATTGTTTGACGTCAGTCTCGGAGAGCGTCGCCGTATAGGATCCTCATTAGGAACAAAAGAAACGTTCATGTATGGGTGGGATTCTCTCCTTCAAGGAAAGCAACAGAGGAGATAATGGGAAGAGAATTTTGATCACGTGCAGACACACGTAAGAATGTTTTTTAATTATACACTTTAAAACATGTTAGTGCATTACTAAAAGTTTTTATTTATAGAATCCATTTTGGGTTTCCCATTATTCATGCTATGATGCCCCGCAATGAGGAAAAAACGCCCTTTGTATTTTGAGTTTCGTAAGTATTTAAACGTCCCTCGACTGAATGAATACAAATTGAACAGTAGTTGCTAAGGAATATTGTCCATAACATTCCTTTATTCCTTGCCGAGAATGTCACCTTTGATTGCCTAACAATTTTTTTTTTATTGAATGAAACGAATAGTGTGTTTTAGATTGGTTTTGGTGACTTAGATTTTGAGAAAAGAAAAGTTCACATTACTTCTGTATTTTTAATCAAAGTTATCATTAACATGAAAATTAATATCACACCTTTTGTGAAAATGTGAAACTTTTGGCTCAATAACCACTAATAAAAAAAAAAAGATTTTAAATCAATTTTATTACAACAAAACTAAATTACATCCATTTGATTTTATACTATGGCTTCAGATTTTAGTTTAGCCTCGTTAAGCATATAACTATCACCCTATCGCAGAATTCAAAGAGGCTTTCAGCCTGTTCGACAAGGACGGCGACGGCACCATCACCACGAAAGAGCTGGGAACTGTGATGCGCTCTCTGGGCCAGAACCCGACGGAGGCCGAGCTGCAGGACATGATCAACGAGGTCGACGCTGATGGTGAGTTGTCTGTCTGGTTGTAAGGTTGATGCTGATGGTGAGTTGTCTGTCTGATGGTGAGTTGTCTGTCTGATGGTGAGTTGTCTGTCTGGTTGTAAGGTCAATGCTGATGGTGAGTTGTCTGTCTGGTTGTTAGGTCAATGCTGATGGTGAGTTGTCTGTCTGGTTGTAAGGTCAATGCTGATGGTGAGTTGTCTGTCTGGTTGTTAGGTCAATGCTGATGGTGAGTTGTCTGTCTGGTTGTTAGGTCAATGCTGATGGTGAGTTGTCTGTCTGGTTGTTAGATCAATGCTGATGGTGATCGTGAGTTGTCTGTCTGGTTGTTAGATCAATGTTGATGGTGAGTTGTCTGTCTGGTTGTTAGGTCTATGCTGATGGTGAGTTGTCTTTCTGGTTGTTAGGTTGATGCTGATGGTGAGTTGTCTGTCTGGTTGTTACGTCGACGCTGATGGTGAGTTGTCTGTCTGGTTGTTAGGTTGATGCTGATGGTGAGTTGTCTGTCTGGTTGTTAGGTCAATGTTGATGGTGAGTTTTCTGTCTAGTTGTTAGATCTATGTTGATGGTGAGTTGTCTGTCTGGTTGTTAGGTCTATGCTGATGGTGAGTTGTCTTTCTGGTTGTTAGGTTGATGTTGATGGTGATTTGTCTGTCTGTCTGGTTGTTAGGTCAATGCTGATGGTGAGTTGTCTGTCTGTCTGGTTGTTAGGTCAATGCTGATGGTGAGTTGTCTGTCTGGTTGTTAGGTTGATGCTGATGGTGAGTTGTCTGTCTGGTTGTTAGGTCAATGCTGATGGTGAGTTGTCTGTCTGGTTGTAAGGTCAATGCTGATGGTGAGTTGTCTGTCTGGTTGCTAGGTCAATGTTGATGGTGATTTGTCTGTCTGGTTGTTAGGTTGATACTGACGGTGATCTGCTGTATGGTTGGTAGGTCGATACTGATGGTATCTCTATACCTCTAGGGCACGAACTGGCGGAAGTGGTAGAGAGTTGGTCTCCAAATCCGATTTCGTCCCGTACTATTTGAGTCGGTGTCAGTTCAATGTGGCAGGGTGAGACAAAAATCATGGTATCCCGACACCATGTCTTTTGTAGCAGCACGTAAAGTTGTTGGACGTCAATCTTGGGACCTGCGCACAATAATGCCTACATAGTGCTGACCTTGGAAGCTGAGCAGCAAACTCATGCTGAAATCTATACCTCTGCCACATGCCACATGTACCTCCAGGGACTCTCTCTCTCTCTCTCTCTCTCTCTCTCTCTCTCTCTCTCTGGCCCGCTCTCTCTCTCTCTCTCGCTCTCTCTCTCTCTCTCTCTCTCTCTCTCTCTCTCTCTATCTCTCTCTCTCTCCCTACTTTGCTTTTATCGCCCGAGTAGTAAAAACGACTCGCAGGAAGCCATGCCTAGCTGGAATACCGGCCATTATCGGATAATAAAGTATCGAATTGCCGGTATTGCCACAAAGAAAACAGAGGATCCATCCTTACGAGGTGAATATTGCAGAAGTATCTTGCATAACATCGGGAGACTAATGAGCAACAGGGGCAGAACAGGCCGACCATGCATGCACTCACTCGGGTCCCCTGTGACAGTCATCGAGATAATAGTTTTCATCAGGCTCGATACTACACGTACCGCTCTGTGTGTGTGTGTGTGTGTGTGTGCGTGTGTGTGTGTGTGTGTTTAGGTGTTTTTGTTGTGTTTTTTTTGTGTTTTTTTTGGAGGGGGGGTGTTTGGAGTGGGCGCGTTAATATGTTATTTTATTATATCATTGCTTTCTGTGTGAGAATCTTATTAATATGTTCTGGTATAATATCAGCCCTGTTGTAAAATTATCATTGCAGTTATCCTTATTGCCGTCTATAGCATGTTTTTAAACTGAATGTATCATTATTTATGAACAGTATGTCTCTTTATAAAACCAATACCATGAACTCGCTGGTAGTTCAATAGGTCAGTGTCATGGTATCAAGTTTGGATAGAACTTGTTAAAGCTTTGGCAATACCACCGTTGGTGGTGAGCTACGCAGTTGCTTCTCTTTACTTCTAGTTATTTGACAAGATTGCACATAGATAGGAATGCTACTAGTTGGTCAGATTTTATTGAATGTACATAGTCCAAGATGTAACCACCACCACCATCTACGACATAATCACCATCATTATAGGACGGCATTTGTGTTACATTCAGGAACATTAGGGCGTGGTAGTTTCGTCGATATGGAGACCGCCCATTAAGAGCCGGGACTGTGGACATCAAACAGTCCAAGGGCCTAAGTGCAACGAGGAAGTAGATTTAAGATACGGGACTGTGGACATCAAACAGTCCAAGGGCCTAAGTGCAACGAGGAAGTAGATTTAAGATACGGGACTGTGGACATCAACAAACAGTCCAAGGGCCTAAGTGCAACGAGGAAGTAGATTTAAGATACGGGACTGTGGACATCAACAAGCAGTGCAAGTGCAACGAGGAGGTAGATTTAGACGACCGACTATGGCATAGGAATACATAGTGAATCGCGCGCTTGATATACTTCTCAGTTGTAATTATTACCCCAGATTGTAGGGAGACGTAAAACCTGGACCCAATTATAGAGAGTCAGTCGCTCAATGTCTCTGCGGTTACACGCGGGTTGCCTGCCATTAACAGCGTGATAGGAAAAGTGTGTAGAATCACGCCTAGTTTCTAGAATCCGCAACCTATTTCAAAGTGTGACCTCACCAAGATGTTATCTAAACTACAGCGTATAAGCTCCTGCTATTTTAGTATAAAGTCAAATCCTGTATCACTTTCAATCATGTGCCCTGAAGTCTGTATATTTATTAGGGGCTTAATGTACATGTTGGGTTGCGAAGGTTAAACTTCAAACCAACTCTAGCGGGTGTTATGTTTCTGGGGTTTTTTGCTTTTAGTATTTCTAAACCCACCTCATTATCATTGCGATAGATAACAAAGCACCAACATACACACAACTTTAGCAATTGTGCCAATCTATTTACCATCGCAATTGTTACAACTGTACCAAAACATACACATTTGTATGAATTGTACCAAACGATACACAATGACAATGGATAACATGGTACCAAAAGACAAACAATCGATCCCTTTGTCTGCTCTGTAGGGAATTAATTAATGTTAATTGTTATGTAGAGCACAAAACATTTTCGATTTGTCATTGCTCGGTGTTGCTCAGGGAACGGCACGATCGATTTCCCGGAGTTCCTGACCATGATGGCGCGGAAGATCAAGGTGACAGACTCAGAGGAGGAGCTGCGGGAAGCGTTCCGGGTGTTTGACAAGGACGGCAACGGTTTCATCTCGGCCGCCGAGCTCCGGCACGTGATGACCAACCTGGGCGAGAAACTCACGGACGAGGAGGTGGACGAGATGATCAGGGAAGCCGACATGGATGGCGATGGACAGGTGAATTATGAAGGTGAGCTTAAGCAAACATTGAGGGCTAGCAGGTGCTTGCTTCTAAAGAATCAACTGCCGGTAGTCAGAATACAGAATACAGAATACAGAATACAGAATACAGAATACAGGAAAACTTTATTGATCCCAAAGCGAAATTATAATTGGGGTTTTGTTTGGTTGGCTGCTGTTGTTGTTTTTTTTATTTTAGTTTAGTTTTTTGCTGGGTTCTTTTTGTTTGTTTCTTTTTTATGGTATAAAGAGTATTAGAGACTAAAATATGTTAAATATTCTCGAAGTTATATTCAACAAATCTGACAAGCATTGCTGCAGATGCAATGCTTACAGCGTGTTGTAGTAGCGTCGGCGTTAAAGCGTCCAACCCCGATGCAGGGATTCTTAGGTTCGAATCCTGCTCAAGCCGCCTTGCTTTCTACTGGTTGGGTCGATGTTTTTTTCTTCATTTTTTAATACTCCTCGGAGAGACCAAAGAAATCATGCTTCTGTTGACGTTTTCAGTTACATTATACATAATATGAGAATCATATTTCTTTTTAACTTTTTTTTTGAATTAAAGACTATGAATAAGTTACCTTATATATACAATCTAGATTTAGCTGTTTTCGAAGAGGATATATCTAATAGGATGAGCCGTCTGGGTTTAAATGGATAGAATTGACTTTTCTAAAGCTTCTGAAGTTTCTGGTTTCTTTTGTTTCTGATAAGCGTTTAATCAACATTTTGGTGATGTTTTCATGTATTTCTTCGTTTTTCAGAGTTCGTGCGCATGATGACGACCAAATGAGACTGGCCGATTTTTATTGAATGCCGAGTTAGTGAGTGAGGTATGAGAACGTCGAGAGAGCTGCACCGAGACACAGAAATACTTATATATTCCATGTCCCCTAAGTTAGAAAGTCACTCTAATGATCTTATAATTATATGAGGAGAATTATTTGCTTGAATGTTTTTCAGCAACATTTTGCCCAATGCCTCTCACGTCATTGAAGAAGATATAACTGGATAGGATGTACAGACATTCATTTCTCTGGAATTTTTTTTCTAAAAATAATGTTAACTTTTACCTTTTTGATAAAAAAAAAAAACACTGCTTCCTGTCGCAACTATGGAGAAATTCTATTATATTATAGTATTATATGAATTGTTACTAAATAAACATAATTACTAACACCGTACGCTGGGGACACATTATAGTTCTAAAAATTAGTTTTTCTTATATAAATTTAAAAAAAAACAACGCATTTCAATGAACTGCTACAAATTGTATTAAAGTTTGAACTAGTCAAGATTTTTTTCTGATAGGATAAGTGAAATAATCATACAAAGGAAGTTTTTTTTAACAGATTTCTTAATCTTTCATTAAAGAGTGAACACTGTGATCCTTTAAGAGCGCCCGTTTTATTACTGCTTTGGATAACACAGTAATTTGTAAGAGCATATAATTTGTAGTCGTGATTATTTTTGTTATTTTTTTCCTTCACTTTCAACTTGAAGCAACAGTCACATAAAGTGACACAACTTCTTAGCTGTTTGATTTTCTGAGTCTTATGGATGCAAGTTATATCACCCAGTCCTTCATCAAAACAGTCTACATTTGATTCATGCCTTATTGCTTACTCCTACTTCGCAGATTCGTAGCTACTGGTAATGATTGTATCTTACCAGTCATAAAAGTGTATGTTTACTTCACCGTTATTCATTTCAACAGTTTTATAAATGTACAACATTGCAACCATGGGTTTGATTTTGATTTTTTTTTCTTCTTTTTTTATCTTGTTCCTGTTTTTATTCAAATTGAACACTGTGTAAATTTATTTTTAATAACTTCCAAATCTACATCTTTGTCTCAGAACAAGCGCAAACTGTTCGAGCTAACTTTTTATGCTCTGAAAAAAAAATCTATTTTAACGGTTTTATATGCACACTTTTTGAGCGGTTTCCATTTACCTTTTCTCCAATATCTATATTTAGAAAAAAATAAACATTTATTTTAACCAAACTCTCAGACTGAATAAAAAATATGTAAGGGTTGTCATTGTTATAGAAGAATGTTTCTACTGCATGTATGTCATCATCATCATCATCATCATCATCATCATCATCATCATCATCATCATCATCATCATCATCATCATCATCATCATCATCATCATCATCATCATCATCATCATCATCATCATCATCATCATCATCATCATCATCATCATCATCATCATCATCATCATCACCATCATCATCACCATCATCATCAATTTATAATACTAGGGCATCTCATGACGTGCTGCCACTCGAGCCTTTTCTGATTTTCTTTCTCCACTTCGCACTTTAGTAAAGCAATAATTTATTAATACTGAGAAAACCGGGTTTATCCACAAAATATGAGAATGAACTTTTCAACGAGAAATTTGTTGTATTATAGAACTGGAAATTGGGGAAAGGATAAATCAAGTGCAAAGTTTTCTAACTGAAGTCTTTTCTTTTAAAATACAGCGCATTCAAAAGAATGAAATATATTTATTTACTAAACGAATATAACGTAGCATCAACAGAAGTACAACGGCAAGAGAAACTTGTTTAGTTTTACACTATTTCTTCAAATCCCCGTGGCCACCTTAGAAGAAGAGAGAAACGAGGAATAACAGTAAACTGACTTGGATGGAACATGAGACAAATTTATGTGGCAAAGCTAACTCAACCTTAGATTTGTAACAGGGAGGTTTTTACGACGAGGGCAGAGAAATTAAAATAATATGGTATGAAACATTTGTTTGGGACCCACATCAAATGAATAACAATGAGCGTCGAAATTAAAATATCTAGCCCCCCAAAAAACCCAACGTGAAATCATCTTAACTAGAACCATAGCAGAGCAGAAGTGAGAAAAACAGAGTGATAATGTTCAAAGGCCTAGAGGATGTGCACAGTTATCAAAAATGTGAAAACTAATTTTCAGCTGGAATGGAACTTGGAAGCAACCACTATGCATTAAACACCCATGACGTGCTAAGTCAATGGTTTGATTCGAGGCCTCCACAAGCACAGGACAAGTCACCAAATTGACTTACGTGAGAACATTTCTGGATAATAAAACTGGTCTTTTTCTATCAATTTCATTATAAAAGTTGGAGAGACCGATACTCAGACCGTATTTTTTTCAGCCGCATAACAAATTATTTAAACTGTCCAGTGGTCGAAAATTTTTAAAATAGCTAGTTAAATGTGTGTCATAGTACAAACGTTTGTCTACTTCGGTGACTTGGCCTGCTTTTTTTTTTTTTTTTTGAAAGCCTCAGTTTGATGGCATCTGAGTTCTCTTATATAAGGAATCACTGCAGATGTTAATGCGAACTTTTTGCTATGCTTTAGAAATTAATCTTTAACATGTGCATTATAAAGTTGTAATTAATATGTTGAAGAGATAACTTCATCAAATGTTGACTTTCATATTTTTTAAAATCTGTTGTCGCATTCTGAAAGGACCATTTCGACTAGCGATTGGACGACCACACATCAATTCAGCCTCAGTTTGGGATAAGTTTATCAAAACAAGGATATTTGTTTCATCTGGATAACCACCTTCAGGACAGGAGGTTTTGAAAGATGATATTTATAGGGCGAGCTTTATGAATAAAAGGCGAGACACAAAGTGGTATCCATATAGCACATACTTAGCATTAACTTTTTAGTCATAATAATTAGCTTTTTTGCTAACTACGGATTCCAAGTACAAAGTGACAACATGACTAAAACTGGCCATCCTAAGGCGCTAGCTATTCCCGCAAATAGCGGTTTTCCTTAAAGTAACTTTCAACAATACCAGTTATCTCTTCGTCTTAGAATTTTTGCGCATATTTATTCAGATTCTGAAAGTGTTTTTATGTATATCATTTCCAACTGAAGCTGGTGTTCTTAGAACGAGTGGTCTGCCAGGAATTGTACTACATCATGGCGACATGCGTCTTCGGGTCTCCACTTATAAGAAAGTTCAAGAAAATGCAACACCACAAAATGATCTCGACAAAAAACTTGTTTTTATTTATTTACTTTATTCTTTTGTTCAACATTTTATCGGTGTCATTTAAGAATATAATTAAACATCTCAAATTTACATCAATGCGAAAATACAAATATAAAATCACTTTTTGTTTTAACCTAATTATTTTTCATTTGATAATTCATTGAAAATAAAGAGGGCGAAATTTACAATATTTTAATGATCACTAAGATGAGTTTTTTTTTTTTAGATTCTATATGTTTACTATAATTTAAAAAAAACCCACTAATAATATCTTAGATATATCACATGATTTGCTTTTAATATAGAATTACAAAAAATGTGCACTGCATTTAACCAATATGAAGCACGGGGTTTGATAAAATATCGCGCAATATCTTTTAGTCATTTTAAAAAATAAAAACCGGACACTGAAATGTAATTATAAAATTCTAATAAGGAAGTTCATAATGGGTGGTGGTTATGGCGATAATGATCATGAAATACAAAGACTTTGACAGGTGTCCCTTCCAAAATAATATAAATATAGTGAGAAGGAACCGTCAAAGGCCAGTAGTGGTATGATGAAGGGCGAAATGATGATGAGAATGCAACAGATGACACGGGGCTGCTGCGTGCGTCTCGAAGTGTGACAGAGGGGGAGGCTGATGATTTGCAGGATTTTTTCTTCTACTACTTTCTTTACAAGCCTACTTCGATGTCATCATCTTCACGAATTCTGAGAACGGAAGAAAATTAGGAGAAAAAGGTCACTCATTTCAGTAGTACAATCAATATTACATGCACATGTAGCTACATTCTCTTGTCTTGTGTGGGTTCTTTCGATTTCCTTTATCAAGAGATTGTGTGTGAATTTTTTTAACTATGAAAACTTTGTCTATGGCGTTTTTGTTGTTTTTGTCTTGTGTTCTTGTTATGCTGGTATGTTCAATTTTTTATAAGGCTTGCTGTACTGTGTCGAAACTCCTTGTTTTCATAAAGTAAGCCATGCCTAAACCCACATCAAAGCCAGAGGGAACATAGGATTTAAATAATATAATTAATGAGACAGTAGTACAGATAAACAGAAGGCGAGAAAAAAAAGCCCATCACCACAACAAACATCTGCCGCTCTCCCATTGTTGCTGTCATTATTATGGGTGCTGCACGCAAAAAGAAACCATCGGCTACAGGTGTTCACAAGGTTACTCAAGAATATAGTTTGTAACAATCACTTCTGCAGGACCGGCAAGCCACGGTGTGCATCAATCTATGAGCCTTTTAAGATTGAGTAAGGTGAGAAAAAGAAAAGCTTTATAAGTTTAAACTAAAGATTTATTGGTTATAACAGATTGGCTGATAGTCCTCAGATACAGAAACCATTTTGTAATCATGGGATAATGTAGTGAAAAGCAGGACATTTAAGTGTTAAGATAAATGAAATCAAGATACTTCAACAATGGTTTTGATAAATCACACTTCAATTACTTTTAATCATTAAAATTCAATCATCAACCTTTCTCACTGCTATCCCCTAATTTGAGTAAAAGTCCATTTCACTTTGTCTTGGATGATATCAATGCGTAAGTTGGTGTATGGTTAACTCTTGAGATGCACGTTTCGTTTTCAAAATTAATCTGAATCATGTCGAGTAAAATGCCAAATCACTGTGGATATAATTTATATGTGGGTTATAGTAATAGTCTGAAAAACTTGCAGTGGTAAACACTTGTCGTTGAGAGTTTTGCAAACTAAGTCTCAGTCTGAGCTATAATCCTTTTTCAATATCCTGAACTGGTACTCTGAAATCGTAAAAATAGTTTCTATGTACGGATTGTTTTCTATATAAATTATATCTGCTTTTCTCCAGCTACCTCGCACCCACATCCCTGTCTCTAGGTATCTCAGTCCAAAGTTGTAATCATGTCTGTTAGTTTCTGGGATTTGCTCAATTAACGTTCTTTTTCTTCCATTTTCCTTATTAAATTTATCCTTTGTCTTTTTCTATTTTTCATAAATGTTAAGATAATTTTCCTGTGGAGTTATTCAAAGACCTGCACATCCGCTACACCGTATGCATTATGAACACAATATGCACTGTTTTAGACCACAACTATGTTTGTTAATACGAGAGAAGACAGTTATAATACCAGTTTGAAATGCAAATTAATTTTAGAGAGGGCACACCTGGACTACTTAAAACTTATACCTAGCTATACATAATATCTTCAGGTAAAATATATATTTATTTTCTTTGCCATCTTTAGTCTTTTTGTTCAAGCTGAACAGTGTTTTCTTCCAATTTAACCACTCGTATAATTGTCTTTAGTTTTTTATGTTTAATCGATAGTTTAAGAAAGTTTAAAATTTAAAAAATGCGATTTTTTTAAACACCGTTGACCAAATTTAAAGGGAAATAATAAAAGATCACATAGTAGTCGCAACGGCAGCAGCAGCAGTAGGTGTAGTAGTAAGTGTAGTAAGTAGTAGTAAGTGTAGTAGTAAGTGTAGTAGTAAGTGAAGTAAGTGGTAGTAAGTGTAGTAGTAAGTGTAGTAAGTAGTAGTAAGTGCAGTAGTAGGTGTAGTACTAGGTGTAGTAGTAGGTGTAGTAGTAGGTGTAGTAGTAAGTGTAGTAGTAAGTGTAGTAGTAAGTGTAGTAGTAAGTGTAGTAAGTAGTAGTAAGTGTAGTAGTATAGTAAGTGTAGTAGTAAGTGTAGTAGTAAGTGTAGTAGTAAGTGTAGTAGTAAGTGTAGTAGTAAGTGTAGTAGTAAGTGTAGTAGTAAGTGTAGTAGTAAGTGTAGTAGTAAGTGTAGTAGTAAGTGTAGTAGTAAGTGTAGTAGTAAGTGTAGTAGTAAGTGTAGTAGTAAGTGTAGTAGTAAGTGTAGTAGTAAGTGTAGTAGTAAGTGTAGTAGTAAGTGTAGTAGTAAGTGTAGTAGTAAGTGTAGTAGTAGGTGTAGTAGTAAGTGTAGTAGTAAGTGTAGTAGTAAGTGTAGTAGTAAGTGTAGTAGTAGTAGTAGTAGTAGTAGTAGTAGTAGTAGTAGTAGTAGTAGTAGTAGTAGTAGTAGTAGTAGTAGTAGTAGTACTAGTAGTAGTAGTAGTAGTAGCAGCAACAGTAGCAGCAGCAGCAGCAGCACAAACGCAGCTGCTACAAAAGCATTCCTAGAGATGGTGGTGGTTGGGTTTATAAGGGAAGAGTATAATAAACGTAATTAAAATACAAGACAAAAAAAATCACCGCATTTGAGTAATTATATTAATGTTCGCATCATGAAAAAAACAAAAAACACCATAGCCCAAAATGAATAACTGCTATGAATCACGCAAGGTTTCAAACGAAAAATTTTCTGAAACAAAACTTAACCTGAAGCAAAAATCATAATGTTGAATGAAGCGAAAACAAAAGTCTAAAAATAATTTTAAAGATTTACAACCTATTGTGATGCCATCATTCTCACAAACTCTGCAAAATAGAAACATTTTTTTATAAAACTACTACCTTTCATTTAGATGCCTAGTTAACATACAGTTTAAGTTACGTAGCTGGGAAGGCCTATTTTTAGTAACTTGAGAAAAGAGTGTAAATTGTATTTTATACCGTCTTTATATCGAAATACACTGAAATTCTTACTGCCAAATTTTGATTTTTTTTTTTTAGTTAATGTTTTATGTCTTTGGCTTTTCAAATACTGCTTTAATCAGCGGGCGCGGGATACCTTAGTATACAATTAATTCGAACAAGTCCATCTTTAAAAAAATCCCTTCGTTCTTTTCATTTGAAATGGATTTCTTGGAAGTAATGTTTATCACAATTCAGTCGAAAACCTTAAACTTTGAAGCCTTATTTTAGATCTTTTCTTCGCTATGTAACAGGAGCATATAATTAATATCATGCTCCTGTTAAGAGACCTAAATTCCTGAATAACTTATTCTCAAATATTTAATGAGAAGCCTAGAGGCCGTTTAATCTTATGGACTTGAGTCTAGGTTTTTGACTGGTCATTTCCTATAAAGAGGTCCAGAATTGTAATGGCATATCAAGCCTTACCCTCGTAGTTGACCTGTCCGTCTCCGTCTGTGTCGGCTTCCCTGATCATCTCGTCCACCTCCTCGTCCGTGAGTTTCTCGCCCAGGTTGGTCATCACGTGCCGGAGCTCGGCGGCCGAGATGAAACCGTTGCCGTCCTTGTCAAACACCCGGAACGCTTCCCGCAGCTCCTCCTCGGTGTCAGTATCCTTCATCTTCCGCGCCATCATGGTCAGGAACTCCGGGAAATCGATCGTGCCGTTGCCTAGCATAAAAATAGTGTACATAATGTATTGCAAGTATTAAGTCTGTAAAATATTTGTCCAATTTAAAAGTATATCGATGCAGACAATGTGAAGAATGGGAGATGGAAATGATAATATTGAACGATCGCTGACCTGTTGATTTATAATTTCTATTAAATTTGGTACAACAAGGATGGTTTTATCAGCTGAAGATCTAAGCTTCCTAGCAGGTATATACATCTTTAGACAGTCAGACATATGCTTAGGTGCCATCTGATTGAGGAATTTATATCAAATTATGCACAGCTTGTACAGTATCTTTTGAACAGGCAATAAATGTAGATGGTGAAGAACAGGTCTAATGTGCTCACGTTATTTCATTCTTATATTAAGCCTTACTGCGCTGTTTTGATAACAGTATTGGTAAAGATAATAGTATTTATGGTTCAATATAGTGGCGATGGTGAGAACGATAATGGAGAACAACTACAAAATAGAAAAACGAAAGTAGCAACGATTAGAATTGCACTAGATAGGAATAAGAAGAGGAAAACAAAAATGTATTTGGCAACAAAGCCAACATTCTACTAAAAAATGGCCATGAAAGCGACAAAAAACGAAGATGATTTTATTTATTAGTTAGCGTTGTTTCCCATACGAAAGAAGAAATCTAAATAAAATCAGATTTTTTAATAATATATCCGTGAAATATAGCAGCCATTAATTTTGCATCCAGATACTGTAAATACTGTTACTATTTGTTGCTTAGAATCAGACAGGTAACTCACCATCAGCGTCAACCTAACAACAAGACAGACAACTCACCATCCGCATTGACCTTACAACCAGACAGACAACTCACCATCAGCATTGACCTTACAACTAGACAGACAACTCACCATCAGCATCAACCTAACAACCAGACAGACAGACAACTCACCATCAGCATTGATCTAACAACCAGACAGACAACTCACCATCAACATTGACCTAACAACCAGACAGACAGACAACTCACCATCAACATTGACCTAACAACCAGACAGACAACTCACCATCAGCATTGACCTTACAATCAGACAGACAACTCACCATCAGCGTCGACCTTACAATCAGACAGACAACTCACCATCAGCATCGACCTTACAACCAGACAGACAGACAAATCACCATCCGCATTGACCTTACAACTAGACAGACAGACAACTCACCATAAGCATTGACCTTACAATCAGACAGACAACTCACCATCAGCATCGACCTTACAATAGACAGACAACTCACCATCAGCATTGACCTTACAACCAGACAGACAACTCACCATCAGCATCGACCTAACAACCAGACAGACAACTCACCATCAGCATCGACCTAACAACCAGACAGACAACTCACCATTAGCATTGACCTTACAACCAGACAGACAACTCACCATCAGCATCGACCTAACAACAAGACAGACAACTCACCATCAGACAGACAACTCACCATCAGACAGACAACTCACCATCAGCGTCAACCTAACAACCAGACAGACAACTCACCATCAGCATTGACGTAACAACCAGACAGACAACTCACCATCAGACAGACAACTCACCATCAGCATTGACCTAACAACCAGACAGACAACTCACCATCAGCATTGACCTAACAACCAGACAGCCAACTCACCATCAGCATTGACCTAGCAACCAGACAGACAACTCACCATCAGAATTGACCTTACAACCAGACAGACAACTCACCATCAGCGTCAACCTCGTTGATCATGTCCTGCAGCTCGGCCTCCGTCGGGTTCTGGCCCAGAGAGCGCATCACAGTTCCCAGCTCTTTCGTGGTGATGGTGCCGTCGCCGTCCTTGTCGAACAGGCTGAAAGCCTCTTTGAATTCTGCGATAGGGTGATTACGGAATATTGAATATTGTTTTGACCGTGACGAGGTAAGGGTATT
>RQTK01000479.1:80861-84131 GCA_003991915.1 Elysia chlorotica
TTGCTACTTCGAAGTAAAAGTCTGTAACAATCTTTCGTCCAACCTTTATAATAATCGATTACGTACAGGCATTTGCTTTTTGCAGATGTACTTGAGTTTAATCTTACTTTACACTGTACTGATAGTGTATTTTTTTTGTTTAAACCGTGTTTACAGTAAAGAAAGACCCAAATATGTCTACATGACAAAACGTTTTAGAAAACCCTTATCTTCCGTTCAAAGCAGTTGGTTTCCAATTAACAACCGAAGACGCAGTTATTCCGCAATCGCCGTTCGCCCGATCTGATGCTCTATCTCTCCTGCATCATGTTGAGTCGCATACCTTCACGCCAGCCTCGTGGGCTTCAGCGCTCACCCCAGGTTCCATCCCTGGCCATTCGGCTCGCTCGTCCCAGACCTGACAGAAGCAGCCCATTACAAGCCCCCACTCACGGACATATGTATAAGGTAGACTAGTTTCCCGTGGCAAACTTAGGTCAGCTGTTGAGCTTCAACACTCGGCTCTCAACACCACATCACCCATAACGGTACAGCGCACGGGTGAGCACGGCGCGTCTCAAACAATCACTCTGCGTGAGCAGTGATTAATTTCGACATCCCTTCTCAATAGTGAAATCAGTAGCGTTATAATCAGAATAGTAGGTAACGTTTCCTTTTTCATTCGAATACAGCTTTCATTTCAGATCAAATTTTCAGTTTCTATTAAAATTTTCCCCAAAAGAGATCATCTCTTAAAATTTTCTCCAAAGGAGATCCTCTATTAAAATTTTCCCCAAGAGAGATCAATAAAGTAAATTGTATCTTATCTTTAAAAATATCTCACACCTTTGCTTCCTTGTGAATTCAAGGGCAGGTGTGCTTAAAACCACCTACGTTTAACTTTCCCTATTAAGGAGGGGCAAAAATCTTGAAGAGTTAAAAAGTAGGGATCGATGTAGAGAGGGATCGGAAGCTTTATGTGAGCGTTTAAAGGAAAGAGGGCTGAATGTATCACAGAAGATGCAATGTAAATGTGACATGCTGCAAAACAAATGAAACCGCGATTATTCTGCTTGGAATAAATTAAAAGAGATAGGAACGTTTTTAACAGGAAACACTAATGGCTAAAAGATTTAAACACAGGCGGTTGATGGATATCACTTGAGTAAACAAAAACCAACTGACAAGCGAGGCAATTTTTAAACCTTAAAAAAACACTGTTACGTGAATCGTCATGTTTAAAATGTAAAGGTTCTAAGTAATTCAAATGGTGACGAAAAATGCAAACTTAGAAGAAAAAAATGCACTGCCAACGTTTCTGCAAGTCCAAGCTATTGAGAACTTAATTGCATGGAACAGCTGCACAGCACGACAAAAGGAAAAAATAAAAGAGTATAGAAAATGTAAAGAAGGAACAAAGTAAATTTACATTTCCATATATCTTTTATAATTATGAATTAATGTGTAGATAAAAGCTTGTGCCTATTTATTGATTTCAGCTTCTCAAATTTTAAAAAAGTTTGCTTTCTTCGATTGAGTTTTTGCCCTGTGCCACAATTTCAAATTGTGTTGGAAGTAATTATGGTATTTCAATACTAGAGTCTTAAGATATGAAACATTCATGCCATGATTGGATATAGGATTTCTTCTACGCCATAACAAAATCAAAGGGGTGAATGGTTGTCAAAACAGGGTGAAGGGTTTGAGAGCTGATAGGGCTGTGAACTAACCAGGCACGATTTCGAAAGAAATCATGTTAAAACAAGTTCATGGGTCATGAACAGGAAAAGATTTAGGACATAATTACAATTTATAGGAGCATGGAATGATCTTGGTTAACGTGGTGATTATAAGAAGGGGAAAAAAACGAAGACACCTAACAAACTATTTTAGCGTTAAATGAAAAAAAACATGTTTTAAATATCCAAGTCGGAAGGACAAGAAAATCAGACGTACTTTCACTTAATGTAGCACGTTATAAAATAACATAGGGGATAGGATACCTTGAAAGAGGAAGAGAGGCATGAGGCAGACAGACAGACAGACATAGATGGAAGGAGGGAGGGTGTAACAGACAGAGGAGTGAGAGAAAGAGAGAGAGAGAGAGAGAGAGAGAGAGAGAGAGAGAGAAGGGGTGGGTGTGTGGGGCAGATTGGGGGTGTTGTTACTTTACTTTTTAAACAGTTTACTTAATGTGCGATGCAATTAAATTCGAAAAACGTGGGGCTTTTTTTTCTCATCTGAGATATCGAGATCAAGCTACTATTAATCAGAAATGAAAGGATTTGCCTTAATGAAAAATACAATGCACACCATTATAATATTTAAAAAAAATCGCCTCAACATTTCACCAGACGAATCAAAAAGAGAAAGATTCATCCTCAACTCAAATTTAATTATGACAAAGTTTCATGGGTTATTTGCCATAATTTAGAACGCATTAATGTGCAGCGTAATAACAGCGAGATCAAGTTTTTCAAGTCCTTACTCCCTTGGTAAGCAAAATTCGGCTGTCTCTTATCTGAACAGGGCAGTGCCAATCCGTTATTACTATACTCTCCATGGCGGAAAGGAAGGAAAGGTACAGGTGGGAGAGGAAGCGGTGCAAACGGTGCGAGTTGGAGGGGGCAACAAGACACGGGGCTGATAATAGGTAACCCAATAAACCCATTCGTAGCTTACTTCCATCGGGTAGGTCTCAGTCCACATGCAGTAATAATGTCTGGGCGGGCTTAGTAATAAATCTCTCTACGATGATACTGAGTTGCGGTACCCTGTAAATGACATAGCTCAATATTTGCGTGGCATGTCGTATATCAGACATAGACGAAATGAGATAAAAGTGGGCGATATGTTGTGTGTGTGTGTGTGTGTGTGTATGTGTGTGTGTGTTGACAGATAGGTGGAGGGGCCAATCACTGATAAATCGATTGATATTGATCTAAATAACGAATGAATAATAATAACGCTTTATATCCTTTCGAATTAACATGCATTGAAACTAATTTCAAAAGGGTATCGTCTTTCCAAGCAGGCTAGACGCTGTAGTTAATCTGGTGTCTGCAATGAATCGTCGTCTCGAATCAAAACTTACATTGTAATTGTTTTATATGGCTGTAGAAGTAGCAGTAAATGTAGCAGTAGCAGTAGTAAAAGCAGTTGTAGTGTCAGTTGTAGCAACAACGTCAACAGCAGCAGCAGCAGTGGTAGTAGTAGTAGTAGTAGTAGTAGTAATAGTGGTAGTAGTAGTAGTAGTAGTAGTAGTAGTAGTAGTAGTAGTAGTAGTAGTAG
>RQTK01000479.1:88885-129575 GCA_003991915.1 Elysia chlorotica
CACTAATTAACAAATATTGTTCCCGTTTCGATATGTAAAATTGTGTTGCTTTCGTCGCTATGATGTTGCTATTACTAGCCTACTTTTGAAGATATTGGTGGTAGTGTTTGTGCTGGTAGTATTGTAAGTGTTGGTCATTGACAACATTATTGTGGCTACCAAATATGTTTTAAGCAATGCGTGCACCTGCATCTTCTTATAATGATGATGATGATGATGATGATGATGATGATGATGATGATGATGATGATGATGATGATGATGATGATGATGATGATGATGATGATGATGATGATGATGATGATGATGATGATGATGATGATGATGATGATGATGATGATGATATAAAAGGTGTCCCGAAGTCCCGATACGGCAGAATGCGCACAGCCGTGCCCCCCGCCTTGACCTTTGCCGCAATGCGACAGGCTACCTGTGTCGGTCCGGTCCAGCCAGCCTTTGCCGCGAGTAGCTGACTTGACTAGACTTACTGCCTGGCTGTACTGGCTGAGAGCACTCGGGTTCGTCCGTTTCGTCGCCGTGATCGGAATCTTCTGTCCGTACATGTAGTAGGAATGGGCCTTAAAACTCAATCCACTAAGTTTATACGGTTAATCCACTGCAGTGAGTTTGGCAGTAGTGTACAGCAGTGGCAAACCACTTGGCTCGCAGAGGGAATCACATGCTCCGCTGGCTGATACAATGGGACATTGGAAAACAGAAGCCATAGTATTAGTATTACAGACTTCAGAGATAATATTGACCTTTTCTGTTTTTTTTTTTTAAACCCTGCTGATGATTTTAAATTCTAAAATCTTTTTCTTCCCGCGTTCACCCACTCAAATCTAGGCCCTTTGTAAGTTTTTGAACTTTTAACACTCTGCATAAATTAAAGCCAAATTTAAAAGATGAACAAAGAACACATTTCATAAACTTAAACAGAAGCTTAATATTTATTGTCTCTATGTCTCTGTCTCTGTCTGTCTGTCTGTCTGTCTCTCTCTCTCTATCTCTCTCTCTCATTCTTTCTCTTTCTGTACCCCCCCCCCCCCCCACACACACACACTCTCCATCCACTTTCCACTCATCTGTGTCTCTGTCTCGCTCTGTTTCTCTCTAAATTTGACATGGCTAATTACAACATACTGAAATCAATATTATCTCTGAAGTCTGTAATACTAATACTATGGCTTCTGTTTTCCAATGTCCCATTGTATCAGCCAGCGGAGCATGTGATTCCCTCTGCAAGTGGTTTGCTACTGCTGAACACTACTGCCAAACTCACTGCAGTGGATTAACCGTATAAACTTAGTGGATTGCGTTCTAAGGCCCATTCCTACTACATGTACGGAAAGAAGATTCCGATCACGGCGACAAACCCGAGTGCTCTCAGCTAGTACAGCCAGGCAGTAAGTCTAGCCAAGTCAGCTCCTCGCGGCAAAGGCTGGCTGGACTGGGCCGACACAGGTAGCCTGTCGCATTGCGGCAAAGGTCAAGGCGGGGGGCACGGCTGTGCGCATTCTGCCGTATCGGGACTTCGGGACACCTTTTATGTTCGTTTATCTCTGCGTGATCTCATTATAATTAGCTCAATATGGCGCCAATGGATGTTGGCGCGAAATGGCTAAAAATTGTGTCACCGACCCTCGCACTTAACAGTGCGATAAACTAATACACCTATCATCAGTAGATATGTAGGACTCAGATGTTCTCAGGACGGGTCGTCGTCCCGCCTAATAATTTCTCTTAATTATTTCTAGTGCTCTATGGTTCAGGATAGTTTGCTACTATCATCATCATCATCATCATCATCATCATCATCATCATCATCATCATCATCATCATCATCATCATCATCATCATCATCATCATCATAGATAGATAGATAGATAGATAGATAGATAGATAGATAGATAGATAGATAGATAGATAGATAGATAGATGGATAGATAGATAGATAGATAGATAGATACGGACTAAGTATTGTCAGCGAGTGGTGATAGGTCAATTATGCAATTAAAGATTGTATCCAATCATTCTCTGTTAACTTTGTACTATACCAAAAAAAAGATAATCACTATAAATAGTAACTGTTGTTACTGTTTAGTGGGCTAACAAAAAGATATAATTGACATGAGAAAAGGGAAACTCTCTAGCTACTAGTTTAAGTTATCTCATATCTTAAGAGAATTCTTAAATGGCGGTACGACCCCAGAGCGGAATACCGGGACTTGGCAGGTCATACTATACTGACACCGACCCAATCAGTAGGGAAAAACGTAGCCGTCAGAGTCAGACTCGAACCCAGACCTCATTACGAAGCCAACACTCAAACTCCAGCGCAACCACACTTATTTAGATGTTATTTCGTGACGAGTGAAATAATAAATAAAAAAAAACACTGCAAGAACAATATTTGATAAATGCGTGTGGTTCATTTAATACTATGTTACTACTATGATTTGCAATCTGTTGTATTTTTTCCATAGCTGGTTCTTATTTTTTCGATTTAGATACCTATATATGTATATATATACAACTTTCTTCTTATTATTTTTACTTTATTCTTTTACCTTTACATTGTTTCCTTTTCCCCAATCGTCATCCATATTCATGGTTTGCCAGTCATGAGGTGTAATAAAGTTGACTTTAAATTTGATATCCATCGTGCTGCTCTTGAACATTCGTTGGTGGTAAACCTCATCTCGAATGTAATCTTCATACGTTATTATTAATTGTAAGACTAAAAAAAAACACATCACGCTCTTTGTTTTGCACAATCTTTTAAGAATTATGTGACAACAAGTGTAGCAACATAGTACACAGTAAGTAAGTCTTTATAATTTGACTATAGCACACCCTTCTCAGAGAAGCAGTACTTCGTCTTTCATTTATAAATATTATATAACGTTCGCAACTTGAATAACAATTTCACGTGTCCTTATATTTCATAACCAAAACTAATCACATTTTTTAATGTAGAAGTAAAAATATTTTGACCAGGCATAGGTATCTAGCTATAGTACAGTACATGTATGCATATCAGCGCATCTTGGTAGTAATGTTAGTGCGAAAGTTGAAAAATGTAATGTTTTGATCTCTGAAAGTATAAGACATTAATGAGAACAAAATGTGTGGCTATTCGAATAATTATATATTGATAAATACTATAGATTTTAGTACCAATAATTTAAGAGCTGGATAATAAAAAATGATTAACCATTACTTACATAATTATTGAAGTTCTTCGCTTTCACATAGTGCACACTTTTTTTTTATCATGGTAAGTATGGTCTTTGCTTTCCAAGGTATGCCAAGAGATGTAATTAAATTGTTGTCTTTTAATTTCCTTACGCGCCCACTGAGGGTCGTATCTATTCTATTCTTTTCTAATATAAAACTACAGTTATGTTGGTTAAACCTAGTTTTGAGCTGATTTTCTGTGAGTCCACGATATGTATCGATTATAATAATGTCTTGCTGTTGCACTGTTGCTTGGTGAGCAACTAATAAAATAAAACTAAGCTATAGCTGCATGAATAATGTTCAGCAAATTATCAATGCACATAATCCCTCTCTCTCTCTCTCTCTCTCTCTCTGTCTCTCTCCGTCTCTCTTTGTCTCTGTCTCTCTGTCTGTGTGTCTTGTTGCTTATTCATGATTGATTTATTATGTGCATTGATAATTTGCTGAACAGACAGGCAGACATGCAGACAGACGGGCAGACAGACAGAGACAGAGCGAGGTGTGAGCGGGTGGAGATTTTCCAGTTTAATTTGTAATTTTTTTCCCATTAATATCTATTTAGCGCCAGTGTCAGTGTGTATGCTGTTTACGTGGTATTTAATTTTTTACCTCGACTTGTTTTTTTAAATCTCATTTCTTCAACTATATCTGTTCGATTTTTGATAAGGGAAAGCTTAATTTCGGCACGAGATCTTAATTTATACGTGTCATTGCATGTGAATTTTTAATTTGAGTCCAATATATTTCTTGTACATGTATGTAACATTTATTTAGAGTACGATTATTAGGCTCCTGTTAATTATTTCTATTTCACTGGTACGCCTGCTTGGCTAGCCACTTTGTCAGACTGCGCTTCGTGGTTAAATAACATTAACGCTAAAGGCCTATGACTGCAAAATTGTATTTTACGGTCATCGAAGCTTTGTATTTTTGTTAGTGAGCCGTTCTTTCCAATTACGCCTGCGTTAACTTCTTCTTGGTGAACTGTAAAAGATTGTATCCAATCATTCGCTGTTAACGTTTTACTATACGACAAACAAGATAATCATTATAAAGAGTTGTTACTGTTTAATAGGCTAACAAAAAGATATAAATGACATGAGAAAAGGGTAACTCTCTAGCTACTAGTTTAACGTCTCTCATGAGCTCTTAAATGGCGGCAAGGTCCCAGAGCGGAATACCGGGACTTGGCAGGTCATATTATACTGACACCGACCCAATCAGTAGGGAAAAACGTGGCCGTCAGAGTCAGACTCGAACACAGACCTCATTACGAAGCCATCACTGAAACTCCAGCGCGACCACACTTCTTTAGATGTTATTTCGAGAAGAGCGGAACAGAAAAAAACACTGCAAGAACAATAGTTGATAAATTTTATGTTACTAATAATTATGATTTGCAATATGTTATATTTTTTCCTTAGCTGATTCTGGTTTGTTTCGATTTAGATACCTATTATATGTATATATACCACTTTCTTCTTCTTATTTTTACTTTATTCTCTTAGCTTTACATTGTTTCCTTTTCCCCAATTGTCATCCATATTCATGGTTTGCCAGTCATGAGGTGTAATAAAGGTGACTTTAAATTTGATATCCATCGTGCTGCTATTGAACATTCGTTGGTGGTAAACCTCATCTCAAATGTAATCTTCATACGTTATTATTAATTTTAAGACTTAAGAAAAAACACAACACGATCTCTGTTTTGCACAATCTTTTAAGAATTATGTGACAACAAGTGTGGCAACATAGTACACAGTAAGTAAATCTTTATAATTTGACTATAGCACACCCTTCTCAGAGAAGCAGTACTTCGTCTTTCATTTATAAATATTAGATAACGTTCGTAACTTGAATAACAATTTCACGTGTCCTTATATTTCATAACCAAAACTAATCACATTTTTTAATGTAGGAGTAAAAATATTTTGACCAGGCATAGGTGTCTAGCTATAGTACAGTACATGTATGCATATCAGCGCATCTTGGTAGTAATGTTGGTGCGAAAGTTGAAAAATGTAATGTTTTGATCTCTGAAAGTATAAGACATTAATGAGAACAAAATGTGTTATTATTATTATTATTATTATTATTGTTACCATTTTGGTCATAATTGCCATCATAACAAATTACTGTTGTTGTTGAATCTTTTTGTTGCTTTTGTTTTTACCGTTGCATGCTATAATTATTATTTTGGTTCCTTGGGTAAAGAAACATGGTTAAATATGATTGTTTCCTGAGGCACATTTTCCGCTTGAGCTTTAACTTGTTTGATCATGTCATACACTTTGTTTGCTCTGCTCTAAAGGTTCGCGTGGCTTAGTGTCTGAAGTTAGATCTGATGGCAGAGAGAATCACTCTACCGGCACTCTATCGAGATCCGTTGGTCTTGTTTTATGTAACCCACCACAGCAGTAACTGGCGCATGTCCGCAATGCAGTGGATTAGAGCTGTACACTCAAGACTTTGGAGACTAGATTTTTAGACTGATCAGTTTGTGGACTGCTTCTAGGCCAACGCAATCTCTCACTAAGGTTCTTGTCCCACCTTAACATGCGGCAATGCGGTAACTGCAAATTGAGGCGTGACGATTTTGAGCTTCTAATCAGGGGTGAACAGAATCATACAAGCCAGCGCTGTTCTGGTCCTGTTTCTTGTAAAACGGCTTTTAAGCTTCCGACCGTTTTGCCGTGCTTACTGCGATAGTAAGGTCGCAATCTGATTGGAAAATTATATTAAATAAATCCTATTATAGATCAATATTTCTTGCCCCACCGCAGCGGCAAACTAGCAACCAAATCCGCGATAGCCATCTCTCCTTTTCCCTTACACAGGTTAAAATTAAAGTTTAATATTTTAAAGGGGAAACAAGAAATATCCACAAAAGATGAGCCTATATAATTATAACGTCATAACACTTCTTTTTTAAGTCTGGACAGATCAGAATTATAGGCCTCATGTACTCTACTAGAGTCTACCAGAAATGTAAGAATGAGACCAACAGTTAATGTGTACGTTACCTTTAGAATTCGATTTTCATGGGCAGTCTCAAACACAAGAAACAATCTACGAGTCCTTTTGGTATCGTGAGAAATTCACATATCTTTCCTTCTTCTATTTTTATGTCTATTAAATTGACAAGGTATATACTATATGGTTATTGCCATCAGACTAATTTAAGTTACCTTTTTGTGTTGAAAATTGATGGCGTTATCCTTGCTTTCAAGATTGAAACACTCATTATTTGCTGTCAATACATTAATTTTATTGAAGGTTTGGACCTCAGCAGCTTTTTATCTCTTACTTCTAAATGTCACCCAAAATTTAAATTTTATTCAAGGGTATTGAAACTATGAAGAGTTAAGTGAGTTGAGATCATTTAACTTCCAACATCAGCACTATATTGTGGATGGACCCCAAGACTGACGTCTGACAATTTTATGTGCTGCCACACATGAGACAGGGCGGGGGTACCATGACTCCTGTCTTAGCCTATCACAGTATAGTTTATACTGACACCGACCCAACCAGTAGGGAGCGAAATCGCCAGGGCCCGAATCCGGACCTTTCGCGTCAGAAGCCAATGTTCTACCCCAGGGCCACCGCTATGAAAGTGGCCTGAATAAAAAAGGACTTGAATAAATACCTTTGTTGAGCAGACAATAAAAACTTATTTTAAAAAAGAAAAAGGTCTTGTCTATGCTGGTCAGTTACTACATTTTATTTTCTGTAGCAAGATTGCATTGTATTGATTTTTTGTTCATACCATTTAATGAACATATACGAGGATGAAAAAAAAATTGGGAACATCATTTCTCTTCATTTTGAAGGGGTTGTGTATAAAAAGAAATGAACAAAAATAATACATGAAATGAAAAAACACAGCAACATTAATTTTCAACAAAAATCGATAAAATAAATTTTCTTTATTTTCATAAGTGTCAACAGCTTTTCACATCAATTTATGTAATCTGCAACATCACAGTGAGAAAACTATTTACTGTAGTTCACAAACATCTGCAAAAATATGAATATGATACTATAAGTATGACAAAAGGTCATTTTTGATAATTGTAAAACACATGTTAAGTTTCCATTCCATAGCTAAAATACATACTTGCTCTATCATAAAATGTATTGCTTCAAATTCAATTTGTAACTTAAAGAAAGCAGTAACCAAAACAAAACAAAAAGAATTTTAAATTCAGTTTTGATTTTGAGTTTGTTTTGAGAAACTGGGCTTTTTTAGTGATTTAGTTCACATAAGATAGTTTCAAGATTATTTATCAGGAATTTCAGATTTTTTTTTTTTTTCATGGAGGAGAAAATATTTATAAGCAGATATGATTCTCTATCTTATACCTTACATACATTATAATGCTAGGGCTTGAATATCATGGTAAGAAAATTTTTAAGCAATTAATTTTTAAACATCAATTTGCAAAATAATATATTACGTCAGCCTTAGATTCAGAAATGTCTTCAGCAAAACTGTAAAGAGATCAAAACATCGTTTAATACAGCACTTACTTTCATCACTAAACTTAATTTCATATCTTACATGAGAATAAAAATGTGCTCAATTAGTTAATTTAATCATTCACTTAAGTGAAAGATAAACATAAAGTGGTCAGCATCAAACTTAAAAAAAAAAAAAATCAATAGGTTGTAATAAAATGACATATTCTCTACTTTTGCATAACATTTGACATAAAAAAGAATATTCAAATTCACATTTTCTTTTTTTTTCACACTACCTATACCCCTTTACATTAGAAGGCCTGATCAATTCATATTTTCTAAAGCAGTTGCAATGCAAAGAAAGTAATGGTGATGTGGTAAAAAATACCAGTTTATGTTTTCTAAACAACTTTAAAAAAATCTCCATCGTAATTAAATTTTTTTTCTTTATTCAATCACAAGACACAAAGATTGGATAATTTTAAAAATAAAATATAACGACACCTTATAAGTTTTTTCATACAAGCATTATGTATTATTAATATTACAACATTTAAAACCCATTTCATCTTTAAGTATTTAGATAAATTATCACTACACTCATAAACTCTCAGACCGATAAAAACAGCTAGACAATGAACATATCAATGTGACACATACAGAACAATATTTTAAAATTCAAATGAGAATACAGTGGTCTCCACCTAAAAAAAAAAAAAAAAAGAAAATTGACAAACAGGATTTTTTAGACAAACTGGGCTCCAAGGTTAATTTTAAGAGACCACAATTGAGGGGAAAAGAGGTTGTTATTTTTTTATCTTTACGTCTCCTTAGTTTTAATGAAAAATCATTGAAGGGATCTGGGGCACTAGCTGAGATCCTGCTTGCCGGTCCAGAGCTTTGACTGACTGAGTTACCAGCACTCACAATAAGTCACTATAAAGAAAGAATTTTTAAAGAGCACATCTTCACAGTTGTAAACCAATCATGAAGAAATAATTATTGACCTATGCTGAACAGGTGTTGAAAAAATGGTCAGGTCCAACCTACTCCTCTGTGATTGGATAATACCCACTCTGTACAAAATTGAGGGTAACATGGCATTTGCTGCACACCTACAATTCACTGCCTGAGAGCATAAGGGGAGACGATAAGGTCTCTTTGTTAAACTCTTTGACTTAGGGTGCCTTTAATCAGCACAAATCAATAGAAATAATTTTTTTGATCTGCTACCACAGTACTTGCATCTTGTGCTGCCACCTCCACACTCCCTTCCTTCTTATCTCTCTGCCACACACACAGATAATTTCACAACGCCTGAAAATCTTAGTAGTGATTCATAAGGTCAACTTCCTAGGTAAGCAAAAAGTACTTTGGACATGACGGTAATATTTTCAAATCTTATCTGTTAAAGCAAGTTACAAAGAAGATCTCAAAGTCGAGAGAGTATAAGAAAAAGAAAAGAGATTGAGAGATTTAAGACAACTTTTGAATAAAAAAATGAGAAAGAAAAGGCACTATCTTATTGCTCCAATAGATCTTAATTGCAGATATCATTCTGATCTCATAATATAATTTTGAGAGAAGAAAATTAAAAGAATAATGACATAGATTCTTGCAATTATTAATTTTTTAACTTGAAAGTTCATCGTTATCCAATTTATAACAAATGTAAAAACCATACTGCATTACTGACTATGTTTCAAAAATCAAAAGTGATGAAATCCTCAGTATTGTCATCTGCAATAAATTTTAGTAAAGCTAGCATGCAATTAAATCGTATAGTATAAGTAAATGTACCTAAAGGAAATGTGTATGCACATTAGAGATACCATTTCTAAATCATCCATAGAAATCTGCTCATTGTGTAAATGTTGCCAAATGCTTCACTTTGAAAGGGAAATCATACAAAATCCTCAATTTAAGGAGATCCATAAGAAAAAATTCATTCAATGTTACTTTAGATAAACGTAACACATCTTGAAACAATTTCATTTTCAAAATCAATGTATTCTGCTGGAAATCACAAATAAATGAGTGAATATGAATCAAACTTTTAAATGATCAACCCTAACCCAAGGCCTTTACAGCCTAATAGAAAACGGACATTAAAACAGTATGCATTGCACAAAGCTGTCAACATTGTTGCTTTGATCACATGCATTGAAAGACGGAGGCACCTTTAATTTGTACATGCAGAAAGACCAAATTTTTTATATATTGATCAGTTAGAAAAATATATCTGTATTCACAAGGCACATTGTTATTTTTTCTGAACAGGGTGAATTCAGCAAAACTCAACTTGATTGTTATATAAATTACTTCCAGCATAGCATTAAATTCTTGAGAATAAATCATTATGTATAATGGTGCTAAGATATTTATCACAATCATGAAGAAATAATTATTGACCTATGCTGAACAGGTGTTGAAAAAATGGTCAGGTCCAACCTACTCCTCTGTGATTGGATAATACCCACTCTGTACAAAATTGAGGGTAACATGGCATTTGCTGCACACCTACAATTCACTGCCTGAGAGCATAAGGGGAGACGATAAGGTCTCTTTGTTAAACTCTTTGACTTAAGGTGCCTTTAATCAGCACAAATCAAAAGAAGTAATTTTTTTGATCTGCTACCACATTACTTGCATCTTGTGCTGCCACCTCTACACTCCCTTCCTTCTTATCTCTCTGCCACACACACAGATAATTTCACAACGCCTGAAAGTCTTAGTAGTGATTCATAAGGTCAACTTTCTAGGTAAACAAAAAGTACTTTGGACATGACGGTAATATTTTCAGATCTTATCTGTTAAAGCAAGTTACTAAGAAGATCTCAATGTCGAGAGTGTATAAGAAAAAGAAAAGAGATTGAGAGATTTAAGACAACTTTTGAATAAAAAAATGAGAAAGAAAAGGCACTATCTTATTGCTCCAATAGATCTTAATTGCAGATATCATTCTGATCTCATAATATAATTTTGAGAGAAGAAAATTAAAAGAATAATGACATAGATTCTTGCATTTATTTTTTAACTTGAAAGTTCATCATTATCCAATTTATAACAAATGTAAAAACCATACTTACGTGAATCAGATTGAAAAAGAATGATTAAAAACTAAATAACTAAACTGTATAAAGGAGTATGACAGGGAATAAATCATAAAACCACTTGAACTAAAAGATTTTCAATATTTCAATATAATCATACTGCATTACTGACTATGTTTTGAAAATAAAAAGTGATGAAATCCTCAGTATTGTCATCTGCAATAAATTTTATTAAAGCTAGCATGCAATTAAATGGTATAGTATAAGTAAATGTACCTAAAGGAAATGTGTATATGCACATTACAGATACCATTTCTAAATCATCCATAGAAATCTGCTCATTGTGTAAATATTGCCAAATGCTTCACTTTGAAAGGGAAATCATACAAAATCTTCAGTTTAAGGATATCCATAAGAAAAAATTCATTCAATGTTACTTTAGATAAACGTAACACATCTTGAAACAATTTCATTTTCAAAATCAATATATTCTGCTGGAAATCACAAATAAATGAGTGAATATTAATTAAACTTTTAAATGATCAACCCTAACCCAAGGCCTTTACAGCCTAATAGAAAACGGACATTAAAACAGTATGCATTGCACAAAGCTGTCAACATTGTTGCTTTGATTACATGGATTGAAAGACGGAGGCACCTTTGATTTGTACATGCAGAAAGACCAAATTTTTTATATATTTATCAGTTAGAAAAATATATCTGTATTCACAAGGCACATTGTTATTTTTTCTAAACAGGGTGAATTCAGCAAAACTCAACTTGATTGTTATATAAATTACTTCCAGCATAGCATTAAATTCTTGAGAATAAATTATTATGTATAATGGTGCTAAGATATTTATCTTTAATGAGTGCTAACAGTCAATATTGGATGGAATGATTCTAAAAGTGAAATTAAGAGCATTCTTATTAACAAGGATGCCAACCAAACCTGGGCGAATTTTCGAAACTTTAGTAGTGTAGAAGGAGGGAGGGTCAGGAGTACTTTGCCTCCCTAGAGCTACAAAATTTCAAGACTTTCGTCTGTTTATAGAGGCTCTGATAAAGTCCCTGAGATGATAAATACATTTATTTAAGTAAATAGATGTATTACATTTACTATTACTCGCTACTATATATTTGCCGGTAAACAACACCTGCAACGAATTTTCTTCTTTACCGACGTCCATTTAGACCAATTGTTTTTTTGTTTTTTTTTGTGTGTGTTATATATATATACTTTATACTATATTCACATACTATGGAGCATTTCTTTTCCAGAAAACAAATATGACTGTGTCGTCAGCTTTCTAGAATTTTCAGGAAAAAGGTTTTCCGGGCATCAGACTCAAGAGTAAGTTACTAGGTTAAAAATATTTCCGGAGCATCTGAACACAAATTAAATTTCCGGAAAAGTGGCATCCTTGTGGCATCCTTGTCATTAAGAATAATTCAAGACATTTTAGGTTTAATAAAAAATACAAATTCAATGCTTTTGTTAAAATTGAAAATATGTTGATGATGGTATGTCTGGAAAAAAAAAATGATGTACTAGCAGTGTTAAAGTTCATCATAAAAACAAAAACACAAATATAAGTACCAAAGGAATTTTGGGGGGCAAATTTCAGAAGAAAAAAATAAAACAATTCATTTGATAATTGTACCTAAATTCAATAAGAGCCAAAGAACATTCATTAAAAAATTAATCAAACACATTCAGTTTAAAACTGATTTTAAAAAAATGTTATCATGTAATCAAATGTAATATTACAAATTCAAATAAAAATGTTCCCTTGTAATAAATATGATAGAATTTTTTTTCTTCTAAATACTGATTCTCTCTATAAAAAAAGGGATAATTCAACCCTAAATTTTATAAGCAACTACCTCCGTGTTACAAATATTGAATCTTTGATAGGGGTTATCCTTTCTAAACATTAAATAAGAAACAAATGACTGAGTAGATTAAAACAAATTGTTTTGTTTTTTTAATTGATTGCATTTCCATCTAGGAAGTAAACAATAAAAATTGTTTAGAAAATGAGCCATTTTAAAGAAATTGCATTTATATCATTTGGTTATGAAAATGTGTAAGAAATGAGTAATTTTGAGTATTAATAAACCAGTGATTCAGTGAGGGTATCTTCATGCACATAAATTATGTGAAATACTTATTTACGTTTTGTATTGTTCAAAATAAATATAAATATAAACTTCATTCCAATTTGGCAAAGAGAAGGCCTTTAAAACTATTGAAATTGTATCATATAAATATTTTTTTTTTAACTGTCCAATTGCATGATCTTTGAGCTTTGTAGTTCAAGAAAGACTCACAAAGAACAGAATGTTGTAATAAACGCATAATTGTTATAAGCTTGATTAAAAATTGTGTTTTCCACAAAATTATTGACTTCTCGATAAAAGACAAAACAGCAGACCAGCTCTTAACTGTATGAAAAAATAACAACTGTAAATACTTGTGTATAAAAAATAAGGAGATTATCATTGCATCTGGGTGCTTACTCCTTGCAGCAAATGGCCTGCAAATATATAAATGGGCAGAATGTGTCTGTAACAATGACAACTCGATAGAAAGCACTCCCAAAATCAAAATTAAAAACATGTGTTGTGGTAAAAGGCCATGAAGCCAACAAACTGGCACTGTCATATTTTGAAATAGAAATTACTTAAATCTTTATTGAACTTCTTTCCTTTAGAAAGCGCAATTTTATGCAAACATTCTCAGTACAAACGATACAATTAAACTCTTTGTCATGGGCAGCACCATACATGACATTGGAATTTGTGCTTCATTCATTGTCGGATGGCAAAACTTCAATTTTTATCAATACCATTTGCAGTAATTATAGAATAACAATACATTCAGATACTTTTCACTGAAAGTTATTTACTTCATTGCTGATCCTCAACAACTCATTTCAATTCCATATGACTTAGATCCATAATTAAAGAGTAATGAATTGAAGACTAAAAGTGGTTAGTTTTCACTTTAGCAAAAGGCAGTTCCTTGTTGGATACGAGATCAACAATGGCTGAGCTTATTTGATCTGGAAGATATTTGTATGCTTCTGAAGGCTGCAACTGGGAAAAAGCAACAAAATGTAAGAAGGAAATTGCATCTTCAGGATATCCAAGATTTCTCACATAGTTCCGTAAAAACAGTTTTGCGCTTTCATAATTGGCAGCTAAATGAGGAATGGATGCGTGGACCTCCGCCCGCCAATACTCTTTAGTGAGCTTAGGTGACTGGTTAGCTTCCTTGGGAGTTGCTTCTTTTTTACTTCTTTTATGTGATATATGGTCATCAAGTCTTTCGTCCTTTACCTATAACAATAAATTTGACAACAACTGTTTAAGACAAAAAATCAAAATTCATGTGCCTTAATTGATCAACACACATTTAATGTTTACTCAAAGCTCTTAGAACACTTTTGAGCTCATTTTTTAAATACCAGTTGGTCTCCCCTTATATCTGACTTAACATTAGAATATAACTACCAATTCAATTTATTCCTTTTTCAATTTATGTCTTTGGTTTTTCTAAACCTTATCAGTGAAATTCGAATGCAAATCAAAAGAAGTAGCTAAGTAAAAAACAAAACAAACACCTTTATGCTAAATTTATATATTTTTTATCTTTTTTTTTTAATTTTTCAAATCTTTTTGTCTTTTAATTTGAAAAAGTGAGCCTTTCTTATTTGATAATTTAATAGCACATGAACAAAAACTGTTGATTAAAAATTGAGACATATAAAAATATCTATATTTAAAAACATCGAAACTGTTGCTCCAATCAAATCTTCAACCCCTTAAAATATTCAAAGGTTTTTTTTTTCTTTTTTTCTTATCAGGTCCCTAATTATATTCATATTTTTTTATTGCAACGTAAGATAACCCGCCTACTGGTCCACTGCCACATTGTGAAACTTTTTGGTCCTGGCTTGTTCAATTCATGAAAATTACTTCCAATTGATATGGAAATTCTGCTTTCAAAATCTACTTTTAATGCGATCAAAATCAAGAAATTAAAGAAAGTATTTGATGTTGGCAAACATCGACATGTACAATTTTTTTTTTTATCATAGTTTGACTAATATAATACAGTATGGGTTCATTTTGTTATTCTGGGACCATAACCTATAGCAAGTTCAGAACCATAACCAAGATTTATAAAAGTTTCATCCAGCGATAAATAACCCCCAAAAGATTACACTTACAAATAATCAAACAAAAAGTTTCATCCAGCGATAAATAACCCCCAAAAGATTACACTTACAAATAATCAAACAAATAAACACATGTGGAGTCAAAAAAAAGAGAAAAAAACAAACTACAATGAAACTGCAGTCTTAATGATCTATAAATGTTTCTAATTGCATCTAAGAGATGGTGATTTTCAGCTACAAGGTTTATCTCTTTAGAAAAATGCAGATTCATGTATTTGACACATAAAAAAAAAATTGTATTTGAGTTTTAACACACTGAAAAATCATCAGCTATCCTTTAGTCATTGCCACAATCCCCATAAATTGTGTGGCTTTACATCTTATGGTTAAAAAAAAATTAAAAAAAACAGAGTGTGAATCCCTTAATTATTCTTTACTTAGAGTGATAAATTACCTTATTCCTCTTTTTGCCTCTGACAAGTCTATCTTCTTTCTGACCAGTTTTATTGGAGTTGAATTCTTTCAAATCTATATCCCTGTGATGTTAACATGAATAGAATGTCAAACAGGGATGCAAAATTCAATAAACAGAACCAAAGCATCATCTTTGTTTTACCAAACCTATACACACACACACACACACAAATTATTTACTGCATCCAAACATGTTCTGAAGCAATATCTCTTACGAACTGTTAACTGAAAAAAAGAAAACTCTGTTCGATTTACCTAAATTAAGTCTACTCAACAATAACAATTGCTAAAAATGGAAGAAAAAAATGAGAAAAATTGTAATGCATTCTGATGTATAGATCTATTGATCAAAACTGTTTACAAAGAGAACAATTTTACTTTATTTGCTTCATAATTCATAACTTTCTAGAGAAAATGGGGTATTCAACTTTTTTCTTGCTGCACCAGTAATTTTTTTTAGGGGATCCCAAAATCAATCTTAGTGAAGAATTTTAATTTCAAATATTAACAAGAGTTTGTATTAGAAGTGAAATCATGAAACATAAAAATAAGCATCACTAAATGAAATACAGAACTATAAAAGAATAGCATGTATAGCTCATTTTTTTTCTGCTACAGTAAATAGAAGTCGCTCTCTAGCTGCGCCCTTTTCTCTGCCTTATATTGTTTTCTTTAATCACTGTGAAGCTACCTAGGAGTAAAGAGACTTTGCTGAAAAAATGTGCAGATGTAAAGTATTGCTGTCGAAATGGGCTAAGCAAGGATTAGAATTCTTTTAAGAAAGGGTTGAAAGAAAACTAGGCTGTTTTAATTGATTTTTGGGAATCAAATAAAAGATACAATTTTAATGAGACAAAAATATATGAAAAAAAAAACCCACCAGCTTCTCATCGATGGACAAAGTTACTTTTTAACACGATATCATAAATAAAATAAGTAAGTTGGAAAAGAACGACGTTATCTGTTAGGATAAACTAAATGTAGACGGTGGTTTAAATTTGAAAAAAAAAAATCAAAGAACATGAAATAAACTTTTAAGAATAGAAAGTAAAATCTTCAGGACTTGGCGTAGAGACAAGCACCTAAGGATTCAAAGGTAGGTAGATTTCATTCTCATAATCCCATCTCTTAAAGGGCAGTGGAAGAACAACTATATTTTGTATAGGAGTTATATGGAAAGGACGATATCTTGCTGATATTTCCAAGACCAATTTTTATTTTTTTAAATTTTTTTTTTATGGTCAATTTTTAAATTTCAGACAAATGAGAGAAATTGAGAAAAAAATATGATTTTTTTGTTGTTGCAAAGGTTGCTACTTTTCTAATATAAACGCATACATCAGATTCATTCTCTTCCTCTTTTCCTTTACCGGAACGGAAAACAGAATGGAAACTTTCACTTGTTTAAATACAATAGCAAGAGCGTATAAACTTAAAATGAAAAGACTCCACTTACTTATTATGGACATGATTCAAATGTCTGACATACACAGTAGTATTTGAAAAAACTGATGCACAGCCTTCAATACTGCATTGAATGTGTTTTTCACTTGCATGCTGTCTGGCATGACTCTGTAATGTTTGAAGAAAACAAAGGAAATTGCAATCTTCAAGTATGAGCATCACTTACAAATAAATACCCTTAAGTTAATACTTTTGAAATTTTAACTGTATAAACATAAAAGGCATACATGCTGTACATTTTGGGTATCTTTATATAAGAAACTATTTCCAGAGAGAATCTGCTCACACTTACAGAGGATTTGCAAAGCTACGACTTTATTGTCGTTAATTAGTGATGTTTTTATCACACCATACATCAAGAGCTGATGATTTCTTCATTCACTCTCTTTTCTTTACATGTGTTCAGTTCCTCAGAATTTTCAAGTCTCAGGATCTACTGTTCACAAGCAGTATCATATTCTTTACCAATGATCAATAATAATAGAAAGGCGTACCATCATCATTGCCCTCAACTCTTGGCAGAGCAACATCAATTTATCAGGGGCGTGTTTTACAAGTTGACCCCATTCATAGATACCTTCTCCAAGTCTCACATAGTCACCACTGGCTCTTTGTACTTGAGGATTCCACTTTCACTTTAGTGCTGCTCAGGTTTTCTTATGGTGTGTCCTACCTAGCACCTAATCTGAAGGATCCCTCTTAAATATTTTATTAAAAAGAAAGGTGTACACATTTTTAAGTCCTTGGGCTTCATGATACATCATATTTTTTTCTTTTTGCCATCATTTATTTGAGAGTTTGTTATACTTTCTTTTTTTTTTCAATAAAAAATTAACCTTCTCCTTTCCAGGATCCTATTGTGCATTTCTTCTGTCAACTTATTCACTTAAAAAAAAAAATTTTGCATATTCCATTTGGACAAATGTTGTTAACAAGGGTATTTAATTTGAACAATTAAAATTCTGCTTCTCTTAACACGGCGGCGAAAATGCACCGATTCCGTTCACTTTAGTTTTGAGCAATAAATAAGCAGACACCTGACAGGCCAGCGACGACCACCGTCTCACGAGGGGTCATCGGGAGGTTAATGACTTTTCACCCGATGCAGGTACCGGCGGATTGCCTGAGCGCATTTTTATGGGAAAATTTTCAAAACTCAACACTTTAATTTATCGCGCTGTTTAAACCACGCTGATTAAATCATTATTTTCTTTTAATAAGTTATTTCTCCAAATATGAACATTTCCGAGGAACTAAATTTTATACGGATTGGTACATCCTGTCTAATACTATAACAACTTTAATTGGTTGATGGAAATCAGGAATTATTAACACGATAGATATTTTTAATTTAAATTTTTAACTACTTTTCCACCGTAGAGAAAATATATTTTTGCTTTAACAGAATTGTTTATTCTTCTAGTTTACAAAGATATAAATTTTGTCTGCTGCACATGGGTGGCTAAAATGTAGTGTTCCAATTTGTTGAAAGCGTGCTATGATATTTGTATATTTTATTCTGATATCATACATATAATAAAGAAAAAATAAAGTAAAACGATACAGATTTGTTCAATACTTAAATTATTTCTATGATAAAAGAAAATAATACATTGTTGGAATTAAATGGAAAAGAAGAAAAAAGTGAAAGAAGAAGAAGAAGAAGAAGAAGAAGAAGAAGAAGAAGAAGAAGAAGAAGAAGAAGAAGAAGAAGAAGAAGAAGAAGAAGAAGAAGAAGAAGAAGAAGAAGAAGAAGAAGAAGAAGAAGAAGAAGAAGAAGAAGAAGAAAAAGAAGAAGAAGAAGAAGAAAAAGAAGAAGAAGCAGAAGATGAAGATGATGATGAAGATGAAGAATTAATAAGGAGGAGTGGGATAAGCATGTGCTACACTGCCCTAACATAATATTTTTGATATATATGGCTATCCCACTGATGAATAAAATCCTCTACGCCAATCAGTTATCATTTACATGTATTAGGTCCAGAACGAGAAGATTACTGAGAGTGCGAGTGACTTGTCATGTTTATGACCCTTTTATCTAGTGAACCCCAGGCGTGCAGCAGAATCTGAAAACAGAGACTTTTTCAGTAAACCAATGTCTTTTATCATGCGAAATTTTAGGCATTTTTATGGTCAACTTTTAATGCTTTAAAAGATTGAAACAACTGCCTTGAAATTAAGTTTCTTTCACGAACTGAGTCATTTCAAACTTTATTTTTTTAGGTCATAATGTATGTATTTTTACACTTTCTTCGAACAGAACGATGCACATTTGCTTGTCTTTTTAATTATATCCTTCAAAAAAAGATTATTCTTTTGCAAGTAGTGTGATTTTCTGTTTTAAAAAGGGTATCAATCGCATTCCACGCATTCCGTCCGCGTGCCTTTTCCTGCCGCACAGGTAAAATTTCAGACCAGAGATGGTGCTTGCCCACCCGCGGTGAGCTGTCAGATAAGGCTGCAAGATTTACGGGCTTAGAGCTCGCTGCTCACAAACTAAAGTGAACAGGATTCGTCGCCGTGTTAAAGAAATTGATTCCAAAATTGTTCATCTTGATAATTTGTTTTTCTTTAAAACTGGCTCTATGGGGCGCTGACTTTAAGGGTTTAGCGCTCCCACCTAAGCGCTGCTGGGCGCCAACATTAAGGGGTAGCTCTCCGACCCCAGCTCAGCAAACGCCCGCTTTTAGTGGGTGACTTGAAGACCTTCAGACGTCATCTTGTCACGGAAAAACTTGTTTTATTTAATCAGAACTCGATATTCCTATACGAAGAATATCAACAGATGAAAAAGTGCAGCCAGTCTGCTCCATAAGTCTTATGAGAAAGCCTTGAAGTATGGTGAAGAAAACAGGTGGACCACGAGGTGTGAAGTCTGGTTTCTTGGTATATTACACTTATTACGAGATTATTATTTGATGTTACTGACAGTGGAGGGTATCTGTAAGTATTGATACTGCTACATTATTTGAATGATGAGTCTTTGAGCTATTTAATAATTTGAGAACACTGCCCTTTGACTATAGCGGTTGAGATGAAGCTCTCTCTGATATGACCAATAAGCACAAGGTCAGGTGTATGACATCTGCTCTCTCTCTCTCTCTCTCTCTCTCTCTCTCTCTCTCTCTCTCTCTCTCTCTCTCTCTCTCTCTCTTTGATATGACCAATTAGTTTCAGGATAAAGGGTATCTATTTTCTCTTACCTGACAAATTGGTATTGTAATATTAGTAAAGTAAAGTTCTGCGAGAAAGAGGCTAGAAAGCAGATTGTCCAGATAACATTTATTATCCTATTATTCATTATATTAAATTTAAGCAACCAATAAAGGGTAAATCTGTAATCAATAAATAAGTTAACTCAAGATATTTTATACTTGTTAGTTTATAGTTACAAGTCCACAAGTACTGTGAATGTTCGATCAACGCCAAGAACAAAAATAAATTTTGATGATCTGTTCATTGAATTCTCCAAGATGTTCATATTCTTTAACTCCCACCACCCATTACAATAGTAATAATGATGATAATGCTGATGAAAAAGAAGAAGAAAAAAGAAGAGGCAGGAGTGGAAGCAGTGAGAAAAGGAGCCTATAGAGAAGGAGAATAGAAAAAGAAATGATGACAGTAAAAGAAAAATGCATGGTTATTTAAAAGAAAAATGCATGGTTATTTATCCCAAAAACAAAATTGATATTCAAGGAAAATTATATAAACCATCAGTGCAATGATAATTCATCAACATTGAAAACCGAGTTACTTTCCTTTACTTTTACTTTAGTTTTCCGATCCAGCAGCCACTTGAGCCAGCGCCCTTTGACTTGATGACATGATGAAGAATGTATATATGTCCTTTCTAGGTCTTTTCCGCAGTATAATGTGTTTTCCAAGGCATGATTAGGTGGCAGAAGTTTTGTGCCGAGGTCCTGTAGTTTAGGACAGTTGAATAAGATATGTTCGACTGTATTGTATGTTTCGGGGCAGAACGGTTCTTTTAGGGGTTGTAAACGGTTGATGAAAACAAAGTTAAGTAACAATATACGTAGGTACAGAATCAGGAAAAATACTTACTTTTTGATGATGAGTGTGGTTGTGCTTCCTGTTACAGCCAGGTTCCAAGCATATGTACCTAGGAATATCATTTTCCTTTAGAATATGGTACAGAAGGGAATGTTTGCGAGTAAATGTACTATCAACTTTGTGGCAATCCTTGCATTTGCTGCATTTCCATTGTCGAACACCTGTGAGATGTAAATGTTTCAATATATCAATCATTCTGATTTAATTCAAAATTTCACAGGCTAAACATTTTGGGATATAACTTCTCTTTTATCGCCTAACAAAGTCAAAGGTTGTGCAAAGAGTCTACAAAATGGTGTCTTATATGTAAAAGAATAAAAATGTATAGGTGACACTTAATTCCATTGTTTGTTTTTTTACATTAATGAAAGTAAATTCTTAATTTGCATTTTATCTTAATCCTTAATACTCCAAGTGCCAGACACATCTGTGCAATTGCAAAATAAATGAAGATTTGCTATAATTAAAAAAAAAAATCTGAACTCATTTTTGTTTAAAAAGAGACGAACATACATACATATATAAAATAATAGTGTACATGTGCATTCCTAAACCCTAAAATACAGAAGTTCTATAAAAGGAAATTGTCTGAAAATATTTGCTTCTACTGGTAGTACGGTAGTATGAACAATCTAAATTGGTAAATTTAGTAAATTAAATTAGTCTTAGTTGTTTGTAACTTCTTCTATCAGGGATTGAAATACCAAATGAACAAAAGATATATAATACGAAAAAAAAAAGTCAAATTCATTAAAAATATAAAACAAAACCAAAAAAGAAAAAAACCCATCTAAACTTGCCTGCTAAGCTCATAAGGTGACAGTAAAGAGAAGTACTGGCCGTGAAAACTTTACCACAATGAATGCATTCTTTCGGCTTTGATTTTCTTGGAAAGGAAATGTGTTCCCTGACAGCGAGTTTTCCACATTTCTATAAATAAGATATTAATGACTGCTCAGATACCATTACTTTAGTAAATACAATGATTTTTTCACTTAAACGATATTTATATACCAGTCTCATATAACTACCCATTTGACAGATTGTAATTTTTTGCCAAAGACGCAATGTACTTGAAGTTTTAACAATTAAAGAAATAGAAGGTCATCTTTACAAAAGCACAAAGGTAGAAGGTACTTTCAGCACACACACACACACCCTTCTCTCCGCATTTCCAAACAAAAATGAATTGCTTCCTTTAGGGGGGGAAAAATGTAAGTTTTATTTTATTTACTATATTTTAGTATTGATAAAGCTTTGACACTAATATTGAGTATCCTTCAATAAGAGGTGCAATCAGTATTAATAAGCTACTAACAATCATACATTATTGACTTGATATTTTTAGGAAGGCCCCGGTGCCTCAAGGCTAACACCTCCAGTGTATAAACTGTAGAAATGATGTTTTTGATTTCTGCCTCATTCTTTGTTAGGGATATAGTGATAAGATCAAGACTGATTAAAATGTTCCGTCTTCCTCAACACTAAAAAAACACTCTATTCCTAAAAAATTGGAGGTGCAAGGCATTGAGGGAAAGAAAAAAAAATGCAACTAGGAAAATCACGGAAAAACAATAAAAATAGGAAGACGGTTAGAGAGATAAAACAATGAAGAGAGTTTAGGAGAATAAAAGTAAAGGTGTGAGAGAGAAATAAAATTCACATTGTAATTCCGCATCATATTTCAAAATAATAAAACCCTGTTTACTGCAAAACTGTACATATCTTGAGGTTTTGAAGGGCTGCATAAAGAATATACAATCAGACAAACTTTGTGTTTTTAAATTAAAAATATAAAATTTATAGGTTTGAAAGTCCTCAAATCCCATAATATTTATAGTAAAGGGCATTTATGTTGCGCATATTTAGAGAAAAAGCAATGCTCTATGTGAATAGTACAACACATAACAACTAAAAATGTCAGTTTTCAACACCTTAACTTGTGACATTAGAAAATATCAGCGAGAGATGCGAACAAAATAGCCTCAAAAACTAATTTCAAATTATGCTTTCGACAATGATAAAAATATAAAAATTGATACTGTTTCAATTTGCAGTACATAGAGCAAAAACAAAAAAAGGTTAAAATGAAATTAAGTTTAGTCTTTTCTTTAAAAAAAATTTAATAAGTTTTAAAAATAAATAATTATTGACTTTTGAAACTATCTATTATGTCTATGTCTCAAAGTTTCTTAGGAAGTGAATTCCATATGGTTGAACCATGGTAAGAAAAAAGCTGTCACCAAAAGAAGTGACTTGAGAATAAATATGCTAGAGATGCAAACAAGATAGCCTCAAAAACAAATTTAAAATTGTGCTTTTGAAAATGATAAAAATATAAAAATTGATATCGTTTCAATTTGCAGTACATAGAGCAAAAACAAAAAAGGTTAAAATGAAAATTAAGTTTAGTCTTTTCTTTAAAAATTTTTTTTTATATCATATGGTTTAAAAATAAATAATGATTGACTTTTGAAGCTATCTATTTTGTCCATGTCTCAAAGTTTCTTAGGAAGTGAATTCCATATGGTTGAACCATGGTAAGAAAAAGCTCTGTCACCGAAAGATTTGAAGCAGCTTCTTGCTACATTTAAAGTCATTTGACATTGTAGGGCTCATCTCAGCTGGTACAAATTCATCATTTTAGTCAGGCAGCCGGCCTTTGGTTGCAGGATCATAAAGCGCCTCCCACGGGACACCTGTCACTCAGACCCGGGTGCACACTGTTTTACCCAAGTTTGACTCTAGCTAACCAACGAAAGTCAACATAGTTATTCATGTTTTATCTCATTATCCTTTGATCGCCATTGAGGAGAACCACTATTAGTTGATGGTGCTACATTTTGTTTTCATGTTAGTGAAAACAGTACGTTTTTGCGCCTATCTGTTGTGATTTTAGAATGGTACATTTATTTGTTTATGAATATTTTTAAGTGGAACTTAAAAAACGTTTGCTTTGTTTAAAACTTTATTTCTTAAATACAGTTAGCTATCTTTGTGTGGTTATTACATAACTATAGTCAAACATGTCTTTTAGTGTCTGGAAAAAATTTATGTTTATTCTTTTTATTTCAAGGTTGATATGGGCAAAGAACCATTGTAATACCTAAATTGCCGACCAAATTATTTTCGATCCTCCATTTAATCTATATATTTCATCTTTAAAATATTGTATTTTGAAAACTGTAGTCATAGCTATTGCTTCATGGAGGCAACCCACACCAACATAAGAGATGTCTTATCGTTGAATGGCATGTGAAATAGAACACCTCGTGAAATGTGAATGACAAGGTAGGGAGATCAAAGCATTCCTGGATTGAGACTTTGACTTCCTATGCAAACTGCTGGCTTGTCAGGCCCACATGGGAATGATCGTTGCATTTGGTGCTCGATTATATGCAGCTTTAACTGGTCTCTTGGAAGATAGAACCGTTGAGCGTATCAGCGAGAGAAATTTTTCAAGTGTAGCTTCACTCCTTTTCTGCAGGTACCATAGGATATATCACTCCTCCCTATCTGCCTATTCTCCTGGGTGTCGTTTTGAAACACTAGGCTACTACTACTACTACTACTACCGCTATGCTGCTGCTGCTACTACTACTACTCCTACTACTGCAGCTACTACTACTGCTGCTGCTGCTACTACAACTACTACTACTATGCAAGGCACACAAAAAATTTTTTAAAATAGGTATAGTGCAGCTCTTAGAATACAAAACGATACAAAGATGTAAGCTTTCGACCTTTAAGTCTTCATCAGGCAAATAACAATGTATACCTTAACAATAAGATTTTACATATAAGAGATAAAAAGAGATATACAATAAAGTAAAATATATAAATAGATCATGAATATCAAATATCTAATTGTAAAATAAAAGCAACAGTAGTAAAGAAATCAAATCTAGATCCAAAAAGAGAGTCAATTAATTAATCAATAAGAGATAGATCTCTAGAACTAATAATCAAATTATAGTACATTAATTAGTATACATCTGAAATAAACTAAATCTAAAATGTAATAGTTAAAAATAAGTAGTTAATAATTAGTTTAAATCCAAGCCATAGATACAAACATGTAAGCTTTCTGTCTTAGGCCTTCATATATAAAAAAAAAAAGAGATAGACAAAAAATTAAAACAGATAAATAGACCATGAAGATAAAATATTTAAATGTAAAATAAAAGCAACATTAGTGAAGAAATGAAATTTAGATCCAAAGAGTGAGTCAAATAATAAAGTTTAGTCGTAAACATAAACACAGAGAGAAGAGTGTGTACAGCGAGAGATTACAAATCCAATTAATCAACAAAAGATAGATCTCTAGAACAAATAATCAAATTATTTTACAATAACCAATGTTCTGGAGCCGTTCTTGCTGCTACTGCTGCTGCTACTATTACTACTACTACTACTACTACTACTACTACTACTACTACTACTACTACTACTACTACTACTACTACTACTACTAAGAAGAAAAAGAAAAATAGTTAAGATTTTACATGTAAAAGATATTCACACACGAAAATATTAGATAAAACGGATAAATACACCATGAAGATAAAAAAGAAGAAGAAGAAGAAGAAGAAGAAGAAGAAGAAGAAGAAGAAGAAGAAGAAGAAGAAGAAGAAGAAGAAGAAGAAGTAGAAGAAGACGACGACGACGAAGAAAAAAAAATAATAATAACAATAGTAATAATAATAATAATGGTAATAAAATAAAAGAAGGAATTTACATTCACATGTAAAATTGTTGAAATCATTCACTGCCAGACATACATAATTCTTATTTAGAAACACATACCTCTTTATGCATATACAAGAATACACATACCCCTACAAACACAAGTCCTCTAAGTATGGCCTTGAGTTGAGTTGGTCAAATGCCTAGCGTCAGCACTAGATAAGCTATATTGTGGACAGGCCTCAAGATTGACATCTAAGAATTTTATGGGCCGTAACACACGGAACAGGGTGGGAATACAGGGGATGAAGTCGGGCAAACAAATGTGCCGACCATGGTACCCAAACCACAGACCTCCCAACTCGGAGACCAACGCTCCAAGGCTTGAAACAGTCTAAGTATAGATATTTTGCAACAATCTGATGGATGCTGTTACAAACTAGTTTAATTTCTGTCTGTTATAGCCCTTTTTTATATTAATCCGTTATTTTTATGTGATGTTTCATATAATAATAATAATAATAATAATAATAATAATAATAATAATAATAATAATAATAATAATAATAATAATAATAATAAAAACAATAAAAATATTTAGTGCTACCTTCAGATTTAAGCACATCATATGGCCCCACAGAGACAGCTATCACAACCAATAGGTGGATCACCAAGCAATTCCAACCCAAGGCTGCTGGAGGAATAGCCTTTTGGCTATTTGTCCATCTACCAGAGGAATATCGTTTGGGCGATTTGTCCGGCTACCGGACAAATAACCACTTCCGATATTTAATACACTGATCAAATTTCATTACCAATTTATACCACTAAGACATGTAAGGTATGATTAAATTTCTTTTTAACATGTTTCCTTTGTATATTACTATTGACTATAGGGAAAAGATGTAGTTGAGGTAATTTTGTTGACTAAAAGATCTTAACAGGTCTCACTGAGATATTCCGAAATAGACAAATATATTAAATCTACTAGCTTGATAAGGACTTAGCTGTTTGAAATTTGAATATAAAATGATTACCCAAAGTTCCTCTTTGGCACAAGGATCTGTTTCAAGGTAATTCCAAGTTTCACGTGATATAGAATGCAGGTACTCGGTTTCCTCTGGGCTCAGTTTCTCATTTAGATACTCCAAGGACTGCATTCCACTAAGTTCACATGAACTTTTATATTGCTCAAAAGCAGCTTAAAAGATATAGAGAGAAATAAAATAATGAAATAACAGAAAAGAGTTTGGGCAATGTAGACTGAACTTAATTGATCAATGCTAATATTGTAGGCCTACTTACATGAAAACATAAAAGCATAATAAAGTGATGAGTTAGAACATGTAGAAACATAACATAAAGTAAATCTTATCAATGTGCAAGTGGGAGATTAAGTTAAAAATTGCACTGTTATAAATACACTTCATGTGGACAAAGGGTAGAGTCAACACTCAGTATTCTTTATAACCTTTTTTCAAGTAGTGAATGCACACAACTTTAACAATGGCTTGATTTATCAAAGTCCAAGAAGAAAAGTGAAAAAAAAAAATTAATTGCACAAAGAAAGAGCATTAGACCCTGTGATCTTGTAAAAGTAACTGTTTTGTAAAACCCTGCCCCACAGATTGGGCAAAAGTCCTCAATCAGGAATATCTATTAATCCCTGCAGTATGAGTGATAATGTACAATGTTTAACTCAATTTTTTACTAACGCTTCCTTTGAGTTTCTAATATTGAGGTTTATAATTTTTGTGTGAAATTTCAATATTTTTTATTAAAAAAAAATGTCAGTGCAGATCAGGGTTAAAAATCTGGACAGTATACCGAGGGAAGATCCACAATTTAAAGCCCATACAAAACAAGGGTATTGAAATGATTAACAAAGGTTAAAACCTCATTCATGACTAAGAAACTTATTTTGAGTCCCAGCTTGCTTTTTGGGGAGACCCATGGGACATTTCCAGCAAGTACAATACAGAATACATAATACAGAAAGGGGAAATAAGTACACTCTCTTCATACAACAAACGGAATTGTAAAGTTCACAGCGATATGAAAATAAAAAAGATATAATTTTGACATAAAGATTAATAACATTATACATACTTTATAAATCATATCACAATATCACAGCTTGAGTTACAAACGTAAATTATACATTAAAATTAATAAACTTACACAAATGAATGAAAAAATATAAACATAGATACTATTAAATAGAAGTAATTTAGTCAAGTGTAGTTAAGAATTGCGATAAAATGGTTTCTATGTAGTAAATAATCATTTTTTAATAAAATGTTCATTTTTGAAAGATATAGATTGAGGCAAAAAAGAATTTCTCAATCTGTAGGACAAGGGATAATTATGATAAGAGCCACTGTCTCTTATTTTTTGTACTCTTTGGCTTGATTTTCAATTAATCAAGGATTAACAGTGTTAAATACCTGTTTGGGATTTTATGCAATTTTTTTTAAACAAGAGAATGACATGTGAACAGCAAAGCAAAAATTCCTTATGAAATTAACTTTAAAGTATCACAAAATCTCAAAACAAATAAAAAGGATGTTCATTCAACATAATGACCATGATATACCTAAGATTTTGTATCTGTCCTCCTCAGTTAACAAATCTACGAAATCAGCACTGCTCACCAGTTCATCTAGAACCTTAGAAGGTAAATAAAATATTGACCTAAGAAAAAAATACAACATGAAAAAAAAACAATCAAAATTTTTCCGCAATGCTCATTAAGATGATGTTTTGCTTCTATTCACAAGTTATCTCTTAATAGGAATGTGGATTCCCCACACTGAAGACATGAACATTTAGATTCATCAAGAAAGAGGAGTAAGCAATGCTAATCAATGGCACTTATTCTAGTATTTGAAAGAGATATAAAACAAATATGATAAAAATTGTTTTAGATCTGCTATATAAATGGCGTTCAACAAAGAAACAGATTTTCACAAAATTGTCATTCTCAAATGTAGAAAAGAATGGACAAGACAACTAATTCCTTCACAGTGTGTATTCAGTAATGATGATATTATAAAGGGTTATTTTGTTAATGAATTGTGAGATACATATAAATTCTCATCTTATCTGCAATAATGTTTGATTATTTACTTCCTTATGTGGAATATTACATTGTACCCAAAAAATATTATACCATACCTTTACAAGAAAAATTTCACTCCTGTTTACAATAAATAGAAGTTGTTTTCATGTATAAAAATGTTTAAAAACAATATTGGTCCATTTGCAACAATAATGTTGGCAAGCTTTAACCTTTTTTTTTTTCAAAATTCTTTCTAAAATATTCAAACCAGAAATACTGAATAATAAATTGAGGTTAATTTATCAAAAATACCAATTTTAAAATCATTTCTCTACCTCTGCTTGGATTGTCATGTCATGTTAGGGTGTTTTAAAAAACACACATTGTGTTCTTTAATTTTGATTTTAGATATTCAATTCACAACGTTGCTAATTAGTGGTTGGGTGAGAAGAGACAAACTATGGGGGTATTTTATAAAGCATTATGCATTTGAATAACCCCAAAAGACAACTTAAAAAACTTACAGTCTCATCTTCCCAACGCGAACGATCTAATGCAAACATCTGCATCGCAAGTTTGTATTGGCATGTTTCCTGCCTTAATTGAACATAAAACAAATTCAATTATTTAGAAGATCCCAATAAATATTTAAAGAAAAATGTAAAACATTTATCTAGCTTGCAGTAAGAGATTTTTTATGATAAAAAAAAAAAAAAATATATATATATAATATATATATATTTATATTTATTTGTTACATATATATATTGAACAGTAGCATTGTACTAAATATCCAATTTTCCTAAAAATCAGATTGATTAAGATAGGGGGACAGGGAAGTAAATCTTAACTCTTTTGAAAGTAAGTTAATTTATAATTGATGTAAATCAAAATTTCAAAGAGAAAAAAAGATTGTTGTTATACTTTCAATCCCATATTCAGCAACTCTCTAAAAATAGATCAACTTGACACTATGATTGAAGTCAAATCTTAAATTTTATTTCCTTTCCCCAGCAGCATCATAATCATTTGTGAAACAATCAGATGGAATTGAGTCTTTTTGAATAATTTGATACATTTAGAAGTTTAAAAGATTATAACTCTCTCATGTCAAGAACCAGAGATAATCATGTTCATTCAAAAATGTGAAAGTGAATATAGTGTGGGAGAACTATGACTCAAAACTTTGACAAACTTATCTCTCTATTGAAATCAAGTAGCTAACAGTTCGTTAAAATTCATTTAAATATTTAAAAAAGGGGTTGTTTATCCAAACAACAGTTTTAAATCCATAATACTTTTTCTAACAAATATTAACGATGATCAGTCATATACAGAAGCAGAGTGTTTAGGAACATATTTTAGAAATCTATCTAATGAGTAAAGACAAAGTTTATTATCACTTAAAGAAGTAATGTGTATTACCATCCCTTTTCATAGTATAAAGCTCTTTGTTATCATTATGTTAAAAATTACATCAATAAAAAGCTCTAATTTTGTGATCTTTACATTCCTTATCTAAAGATAATTTGTTCATAAATTTTTTTTTAAAGATATGACTTTAAACACAACATTAAAAGGTAACTCACTCTCTAGAACATGAAGCAGAAAGATCCTTAGGGGGCACCTTGTAATCAGATAATGTTGCTTTAGTTGAAGGCCTGCATATTTGGACAGTACCAAATTCATCATCAGCGTCATCAGTGAAACATTCATCCAATGACCTTTCAATACATGGGCTCTTGGCATCTTGATCAACAATATCGAATGAAGCTGAATTACTCTGTTCAGAGTGATCTCCAATGGAATCTTTTAATTTGGTAAATCCAGCATCTTCATGATTATGTCCATATTCATCCTTAGATATGACACAATCTTTTTTCTTTTGTTGAACAGATTTCTGCTTATGAGCTTCTATAACAGGAACAGAAATATAAAGAACAAAGGAAATAATGAAAATAATTTACTGTTTCAATTGTGGTAAAAAAATAAGAGTGCGCAAAAAAAAAAAAAAAAAAGAAAGAAAGAAAACTAACACTGAAACTTTTTTTGTTTCTTGTGGATTTCCAAGATCAGCTGGATGTGCTTAACAAAAGCATGTAATAATATTTCATTGTTTTTTTTCACAAATTATCATTCAGTATTTCACTAATAAAATTAAAACCACTTAGCCAAAAAATGCACTTGCAACTACCAAATGAATTAAATGACAAGTATTTAGCGGTACAAAAAGACAAAGAGTAAATCCTGCAATCACGAAATATGTAGAACTGTATTTCTATTCAAAAATAAAATTTATACTGAAACATCACATTATTGTAAAATGTCTATAATTCAAATAGAGCAATATCTCATAATTTAAATAACTAATCAGAAGTTTAATGTTAATAATGGTTTGCAAAAAATATAATAAATATAATGTATATATATAATACACATAAAATATGAGAAAATGTAGGTGCTAATAATTTGAGAGGGCTCTTTCTCCATAATCCAGTCATAGTGTCCTTCTGTGTCTTCATATAATACTTTGCACATTAATAGTTGTAAAAATGTTAATTGGTCCCATGCTATTGACAGAGGTTTGGGGAGCATAATACAGTTAAGGTCCTGATTGTGCTAGGCAAATAGCATTTGTGAGGTATGTTGCCATTACTTTCCTTGCCGCACTTTACTTTTGACGGGGATCAAGAGTCTTGGCTACCCATTCCATACTGGGGGTGACAGGGGCTCTTGAAAAAAATGTGTCCTCAGTGGAAAAAGTGGCTTAACGCCCATACCTACATTTTATGTCATTGAAAAACTTACCAATCTGCTTGACAAGCTGATTTCTAGTATAAAAGTGATCTCTCACACCTGAAAAAGAATTAAAAATGTACACATATATATTTATATTTTTTTTAGATATTTCTGGTATACATGTATTTACATTGTTCAGAAGCATTTGTGGGCATGCTTGGACTTTAGTACATATATTTACATTGTTCAGAAGCATTTGTGGGCATGCTTGGACTTTAGTACTTGGAAAAGGATAGCTTACAAGGTCTAAACATTGTCATAAAATCTTTTTAAGATGTGTGATTTATAACCAAGATGACAGATAGTTCAGTTGGTACTGCTCTGAACTAATAAGCAAAAGGCTGAAGTTTGATATTTCAGCTAGTACCTCATCCCTGAATAGGGAAACCTAAAAAATGTAAAACTAATCAGATGTTGCCATGTAGCCAACAAAAGGACATAGCTCAATAGTTTACACATGACTTCACTCATTTTTTATTACAATTAATTACTTTGGATACAACGTTAACATTCTTATTATAAGCACTTGTTCTTTCACGTTCCACCCATTTCAATAAAGTATTCTTTCAAACTTTAAATTTTTTTAAGTGCCAGATATATATAATCTATCTAGATTTAAAGATGGGTTTAGGTTATGTGATGTATTCATAGTAAAAAAAAAAACGGCCTAGTCTTTCCATCACGCTGATTGTAGAGCTCACCTCAATTAATCAAGTAATATGTGAACATAAAAACTCAATTTTGATCAATTCAGAAAAGAAAAGTGACATAAAAACTTCAAATAATTTTTTAATATGTACGAGGGGTGTTCACTATATATGTACGAGGGGTGTTCACTATGTTCTTAGCATGACAATGAAGGAATAAACCCAGAGACTTAAAATTTGGCACACTTACATTTATTTCTCTACATAGTCACCCTGCATAGTTACACATTTCTGCCACCTGTCCTTGACCTTCAAAAGTCCTTGAGAGTAAAACGTGTCATTTTGCGCTTGAAACCACTCTTCCACAGCAGAAATCGCATCTTCAATGTCTTCAAAACGGCGCCCTTTTATGGATTTCTTAAGGTTTGGGAACAGACAGAAGTCTGATGGAGCTAAATCCGGTGAATATGGTGGATGGGGAAGAATTTCATAGCCACACTGATCAGCTGTCTCAACGGCTTGTCGTGCTCGATGAGCAGGAGCGTTATCATGCAAAAGCAGGACTCCGTTTCGAAGCTTTCCCCGTCTTCTTCTTACTAATTCAGATCTCAGTCTTTTTAGCAACCCTGAATAATACTCTCCAGTGATTGTTTTCCCCTTTTCCATGTAGTCAGTCATTATGATGCCCTCACAGTCCCAGAAACAAGACAGCATGACCTTGCCACTTGATTGTGTGACCTTTGCTTTCTTTGGTGGGGGCGATGAGGGTCTTTTCCATTGCATAGACGCGTTTTTCGGCTCTGGATCGAATTGATAGATCCAAGTCTCATCCATGGTTACAATTTTCTGAAAGAACAAGTCGTCATTTGCTTCTAACCGAAGAAGATGTTTGCAACAATCAGCCCTCTCTTTCTTCTGATCAGCGGTCAATAACCTTGGTACCCATCGAGCTGAGACCTTGTTCAGATTGAGGTGATCATGAAGAATCTTTTCAACTGAACCTACGCTGATCCTGGTTTCACTTGCTAACTGTTTGACTGTTATTCGCCTGTCCTGCTTTACTAGTCCCTCCACAGTGGACACGTTTTTCTCAGTCACAACAGATGTTGGCCGGCCTTCGCGAGGTTCATCCATCACTGACAAAAAGCCAGATTTGAACTTTCTCACCCAATGAGTCACCGTACTGTAGTTAGGGCACTTTTCAGCATAAACTTCTACCATCTGTTGATGAATTTCCGTGGGGGTTTGTCCTTTTAAGTGAAGGAATTTGATGACAGAGCGATATTCAACGGCCTCCATGGCAGACAATTTGTAAACAACAAATGACAACTTCCTAGGGGTTGTTTTACTTGATGCGCTAAAAGGTGCAGAAAAAAAATTCCGATTTTCCCCAAATTTTGCATGCCGTGTTCAACATAGATGATCTAGCTACCCACAAAATTTCTTTACTCTAGTACAACTGCTTCAAGGTCAAGCTAAGGACATAATGAACACCCCTCGTATATTAAAAAAGTCTTATTTAAACGCATACTTGTCACATATTTTTTATTATGTATATTAAAAACAGTTGGTACTAGTATTAATGCATACTGAATTTTCTGCCACAAGATATATACTATTTTGATAGTTTCGTTATGTGATTACGATATATAATTGAATCACAAATTGAAAACATTTATTTATAAGACACAGGGCCTGCTTAAATATTTAGGACCAACTTAAGAGGATGTTCCTTTAAATCAAGCTTCCTAACAGTAAGGCACCAATGTGACTTAAATAAAGGTTCCAGAAGATTACAGAGTACATTCCATCTAAACAAATAAACAATAGATTATTAAATATATGTTATAATCACATGAATGTCTCACCTCGCTTGCTTGTCATCATGTCATTTAAATGATAAGCAATATTAGATCTCATTTCATTCCTTGCATATTCGTATTGTAAAAATTTACTAATCAGCGTTTGACATGAGCTAGGGCTGAACATGCACACAAATACATGTGTTGCTTGACTCCATTGTAATATTCTTAGAGAAACCTCTTCAAGAGAACATGTAGCCTTTTCATGAATCTTGATTACATCAAGGTAGCTCAAATTTTTCCTTATTCAAAGAGATTTCTGAAATTTAGAAAAGCAATTTTTTTCCTTCATAAAATAAATTTAAAGAGAACAAATGTAAACAAATTTTGAATATAAAGTGATCTTTCAAAACAACATGACTGGAAAATTGAATAAAAATTGCCAAATATAACAGCCATTGCTACAGTTATATCAACCAAGAAAAAATAAAATGAAAGTTAAATTGATAGCTTGCTGGAAGCATAGCAATGACAGACTTCCTGCAGGTATTGAACGCCCAAAGACAACAAGTCTGCAAAATAGAGTGAAATGTGCCCAAAATGTTGAGATCCAAATTTCCATGCGGGAAAATTAATTTGGCATGCTATTTTTGTTCGCAAAAAGATGGATGAATCAACAAAGTTAAGTTGTATCTGTAAATGATAACCCTTCCTCTTGAGATCCTATCAGATGAAACAGAAAATTATAGACAAATGAACTGTAGTCTTAGTGTTCGGAAAAAAAAAGGAAAAAAAAAGAGAAAAAAAACAGGGCATCTTTAAATACTAATTTAAACATAGCTGTTACCACGCCATGGTTAATTATTGAGAGTAATATATATATGGTCTCTATCTAAGCCCCTGCCCCTTGGAAGACAAAAAAACAGGTTGTTAGATGAACCAAGTTCTAAGGCAACTTGAAGAGATAAAGCTGTGAGTTGGTCATACAGTGATCAATCATAACAATATAATTATTATTTTATATCTCCTTGGCCTGAAAAGTTCTATTCAAAACCTAACACTTCCTACCTGAAAATACAGAGCAAACAGTACATTAGTTAACATAGCTACAGGGAATCATAGGCATCATACAGCAATGATCAAAATGCAGTGAGCAGACGAGAGAGAACATTTTTTTTTTTAAAGACTGAATGGATTGACATCAGGGTATACAACAGTATTTGGTAAAGACACTAATATTAGGCAGACAACTTCCATTCTCTTTAATCAGCTCCAGTCCTACAAGCTTAGTCTTCAACCTTCCTTAAAAGAAACCAACATAGAGCCCCCTCTTGGCTGAATCACCTCAATTAGCTTTGGAAAACTATAACAATTTGCCTCAACCATTTTATGCTCTCCAATTTTTTTTTTCTTGGATTTAAACTCACTGTTCCTGCTATCAGCTAAAATATCCAACCTATTGGGGTCTTGAAGCTCAGAGACAGGTTTCTAAACTAAAAATGGATTTTTCGATGTAATTCCGTTTTGCTTCTATGTTGTTTTTTTTATAAGCCTGAGGCACATGCTAACTTGCTTTCATGTCAGAGGACTGCTGACACCACAGAACACAGCTAAACTAGCTTTGGCAGTAGGCCTTCATTCATGCCTTATTCCTCCTTATCCTTTCATGAGAGAAATATATGGATATAGTTTTAAATATCAACCAATGAACTCAATAAACAATGGGGCGGGTTCTTGGTCTCCCTGTATCCTTATGACAGTTATATCGCAAATGATAACCTGAATTTCTGAAAAAAGGAAGGGCAAGAGGGAAAACCAAAACCTGTAGAGGTTGCAACCAGTGTTTAGACCCGTCCATAAAGACAGATGAGACAGACAACTGAAGTAGGGAAGACAGTGTTGATAGCCATGCTTTGACTTATTAGCATAAGAGTGTCAAACATCTCCCACTGAGACACGGCACACACACACACACACAGGTGAAAAAAGTGGTGCCTACAGGGCACAGTATATATATATATATATATATTGAACTTCATTACTGTTCTGTTGGTGTGACTGTGCAGAGTATTGAATGTGCTTGCTCACTTTATACACTATACTGGATAGTAGGACTAAATGTACTAAATGCTTCCCTTGACAGTGATGTTTGATCATTTATGTCTCTTGATAACTCTGTTTGAATCCTTGCTTCGCAGCAGGCGGTTACAATACTCGGCAGCTATCTCGAAAAGGACAGAGCCATCTGGCGCAGGATTTTTATGCAGTGCTTCAGGTCGTAAATCTATTTAAATGTTATCAATGTAACACACTGAGTCAGTCTTCAGTGCTTTCATCTGACGAGCAGGAGGTCCAAGATTCAAATCTGTGGTGTTGTTCATGGCAATGAATATATACCCCGATTTCTGGATCTTTAGGCTTTTCTTTGATCGTCTCAGGCAGCCACGCGCACAATTTCTGGATCTTTAGGCTTCTCTTTGATCTTCTCAGGCAGCCACGCACATCCCTTGAGGACTCTGATAACGACTTAAAAGGCTGTCATATGGCAATAAATGATCTTGCTCACTGACCAAGCAGGGGCAAATTACCGTGAGCAATAGATTAGAAATCACAAAAATTGACTCTTCTTCAAACCATACTTTAGTGGTCTAATCAGCGCACACTGGATAAAAAATTTTCTTTGTTGGTCAAATCTGCTCCTTTATTCAGTTCTTTTTTGGGCGACAATCGTTAGAAAACCAGGGTAAAAAAAAACAATAATAAGGGACACCTTTTTAATTGCTAATTAATGACCCCACCAATCTTTTTCATCTTTCCTTCTAAATATTAAGGAATTCCTAAGCAATAGGGCCTATGTGGTAACAATTTTTAGGTCACTTTGAAATTATCTAGACTACCTAAATCTAGATCTAGAATCTATAGCTAAATTGCTAATGCCTTATATTTTCACTAAAACAAAGAAACATCAGCTGGGCTACTAACCCGTGCGGAACTCTTTCCATCCATTGATGGATTATCAAGCGTCACTAGATCTAGACCCCTAGATTTTATTGGCCTAATAGCTAAGCTTATATTTTATTTAGATCTAGCCCTAGACTACTGATCTTGATACATGTAAATCAAGTCTTAGATTTACTAAGTTGAAAATAAGTGCCTCCCAACGACTTTCTGTCTGCTAAACGTACAGAGTGCTCTAATGGCCTTTTAAAAAATAAAATAACTGCAAAGTTGCCAACTGCTATTTCTCAAACGGGGGGATGCCATATTTAAAACTCGCGATAGTTCAAATTTAATTTCAAACAATTCAAGCTTCATATAATAAGTTTTATATCAATATGATAATGACTAGGCCTAGAAAAAAATAACAACATAAAGGCTACATAGAAAGAGAAAAAAAGAATTTAGTTATTATTATTAATTTTTACTAGATAAATCCAACTTGCAACTCCTACTGAAATGGACTTCATAGGGGTGTAAACAACAACAACAACAACAACAACAGCATAAAGGAAAATAAGTAATCTTGCTCGAATGATATGGGTTTGTATCGTATATTTGAGGGCAAGTTACTACACACCGATCAATAAAGGATAATTGTTTATGATATTGCTTTAAGTGGAAGGAAGTGAATTGAAAGCGACAAGTATTTAATAGAGCTTAATGGACATTTGCATTATAATAAAGATGTACAATAAATGATCAAGTCCTGAGTTATGCATTTAACTATATGACACAATAAAATATTCTTTGTTATAATAGTAACAATTTGTATAACATTGGTTCTTGTCTTCCACTTATAATTGCTCTCTTGCCTTCTCTAGTTTACATTCATCATTTTCACACTAACATACTCTGACCACAGGTCTTCTGGTGAAGGATAGAATAGAGTACAATATTGGATCAATAATATGCATATAATATATATACTTTATGTTTAAAAAAAATGTCTATATACACATTCATATTTAATGACGTTTTAATGAAATAAATATCATGTAGTATTAAGTACTGTGACGTTTGTTCTTTAGAGCATCAACAATATCTTTATATTAATCTCTCTTTTAAATTCTGAAGCTTCTACGTGTAGCTTCTGCTGAGGAAATCGCAGAGAACGTTTTGTGTGCCGCGCAAATGTTCTACCGAGAACGTGAAATCCTGAATACAAAGTGCCATACGCGTAAGGCGCGCATTTTTAGATGCATTTTGCTTTAGAAAAGTGAGCGGTTTGTGGTCTGTTTGTATGATAAAGGGTTTCATCAGTAGGAATTTGGAAAACGCCTTAAGTCCAAATACTAAACCAACAAGTTCTTTTTCTGCTATACAGTAGTGAGTTTCACGTTCTAAAAGTTTACGTGATGCGTAGAAGCATGGGAGGAGCATGCCGTCCCGTTCTTGTAATAGCGCAGCTCCTACTGCTTTGTCTGATGCGTCACACTGAACAACAAAGTGTTTTTCCAGGTCAGGAATGTTGAGTATAGGCGGTTTTGTTAGCGCTTGTTTTAAGGCATTCAAGCTTGCCTCGCATTCATCTGTCCATTTAACCTTGTTAGGGCTCTTTCCTTTTGTTAAATTGGTGAGAGGCTGGGCTATCTTACTGAACTCTTTGATGAAGCGTCGGTAGAAGTTCAGTAGTCCTAGAACCCGGGTGTCCCCTCCATGTCACGGTTAAGGCGGGAGAATATGCTGGAGTTCATGGTTCTGGTTCACCAATTGATAATCGGTAGCACAATAATAGGTCCCTTCTTAACCGTGCTTAAAGATCACAAAGATCTGATATGTATTACTATTTATAAATCACTTGATAACAACTCTGTTATTTTACTGGCTTTGTTTATTCCACAAACACACGTTGATGGGCAATACATACGATAGATTTGTCACATGTCAATGGAATAACATCTCAACACTTGTATTCGTATAACTAAAAGGTTACTATTTACATCAATAGCACAACTGTTAACACTTTTATAGATTTTGTATTATTTTCTGGATAATTTAGATATTACTTTATATTAATTTCCGTGAAAAATTCATACTATATTCCTTGATGGTTGGACGAAAGCTTCTCTTGATTGGGACTGTCTCTTTCGAGATCAAAGTCACATGAGCTACAGGACTTGCTTCTTACGAAGTCAAAAGTCAAGACTGAGGTTTTTCAAGTAGATCGGCTTTTCAAAATGTCCGAATGATGTTCGCTCACTCTCTCATTCCGTGAGTGAGTTATTTTCTCGTGATATAAGGAATCACAATCATTGCCTAGTTTGGGCGTGCAGGTATAACGTCGTTACGATATATACGTGACAATTGATGATGATGATGATGATGATGATGATGATGATGATGATGATGATGATGATGATGATGATGATGATGATGATGATGATGATGATGATGATGATGATGATGATGATGATGATGATGATGATGATGATGATGATGATGATGATGATGATGATGATGATTTTTTGTGTTCTTTGATCAGGTGGCTTAGATCGGCAGAGATCGCCCTGTAGCCCAAAAAATGTAATGCATTCTATAATACTATGTTTGGGTATAGCAAGTGAGGTGAGTGGTATGATCATGAACTTAGCGGGGCGCTTCGTACAACATTAAAGAGATAATAGGCCTACTGCATGGCAATCCAAGAAATAGCTGATGTATTAGGCTGCTGTGATGTATTTTTGTCAATTCATCCTAGACATCCTCCAAAGGCATTGCCTGTCTTAGGACGTCTAAAGTAAGGTTATTTTTGCAATAAAAAATTATATGTGAATCCCTTAGACCGATAACATGTTTTGAATATACGTATAGTTGTAGGCTTCGGTGAGACTTTCACGTGTTACTAACTTAAGCGGCAAAAGTACACGGTGGGGTCATGAAAACATAAAATGGATATTTATTTATTAATCCCCATCATCGCTTCGAGAATCTTTAAAAAATATAGCTTAGGGGTAGAGAGCGCAAGTTTCAAAACTTCAAATCAGGCGACCTGGGCTCTTTTCCTGACCAGGCCGCCTTGGTTACGTAGTTGGTAACCACTGGTTGAGTCGATATACTCAGATGAGACTAATATTTCTCAGACTACAGTATTGGGACCTCTCTTCGATAACAAAGGGTAATCCTTATGTGAGGCGTCTGTTTGCAAGAGATTATTTTACGCCCGATAAAGACAAAATGTGATTGGGATAATTATGCTTCAATACGTTTTAATTTCTTCTAAAATGCTTTTAGATATTCTTGGCGCCTAATAACAAACATGAAGATGAAGGAGAGAGAACTACAGAAATAAAAATTAAATTGAAGGAAGGGGTGTTTAAAATGAAAAAGGGTGGGGGAACAACTGGAGTGGCTAGACAAGAATAAGTGGTGAGAAGGAGGAAGAGAGAGAGAGAGAGAGAGAGAGAGAGAGAGAGAGAGAGAGAGAAAGAGAGAGAGAGAGGAGAGAGAGAGAAAGAGAGAGAGAGACAGAGAGAAAGAGATAGAGAGAGAGAGAGAGAGAGAGAGAGAGAAATAAGAGAGAGAAAGAAGAGAGAGAGTAGTAACACAGAGACAAGAGAAACAAAACCACGAAAAGTATAAACGTTTAAGATGGATTGACAGGTAAGTATAAAAAGATAGGAAGAAAGAAAGAAATAAAGGTAGATAGATAGATAGATAGAGAAATAGATAGATAGATAGATAGATAGATAGATAGATAGATAGATAGATAGATAGATAGATAGATAGATAGATA
>RQTK01000479.1:129659-170130 GCA_003991915.1 Elysia chlorotica
AGTGAGAGTGGGAGAGAGAGAGAGAGAGAGAGAGAGAGAGAGAGAGACAGAACAAGAGGTTGGTAGATAATTGCGAACTGCGAAACCAAATTCAGACGACGGTCATTTTGTCACGTGATTTGTATGTTGATCAACATGGCGAGCTTAGATCTCTAGAACCAGGAACATCTACGATAATGTAAACATTAAAACACTGGTACTGATAGTCTGGTTTTGTTATTATTTGTATGATATTTATTTAAACTTTTTTTTCTGAAACATGCGTAATTTTCTATCAATTTGACAGTAAAGGATTAAGAAGATAGAGAAATCAAAGCGTTTTAAAGAGGCGGAATGGTTTTAAAGTAAAAAAAAAAAAATCAGAGCTCAGATCTAGATTTCTAGACTAGATCTAGATTTTTCTAGATCGAGATTACAGAAATGTATCTAAATAAAAGTTTATGATCTGTTTACTAAATAAAGCTAAAGCCTTTGCCTTAAATACACACCTATTGCAATTCTTTCTAACAGAATCTATGATTTAAGGAGAACAAAACGTTAGGCCTAAATTAGAAAAAGTTTTGTCAATGGAACCTAGATCTCTAGATCTGACTAGTAAAAATCAGTTACAATTGCAATGCTACATGCATATTTTATAGCTTACATTACTTACAGTAGTTTAGCTCAGCTGGCACAAAATAATTTTACAACAATGTCTTGAAGTCAGTCTACCTTGTGCATTGCTTAACTTGGTCAACCTGATGGTAAATGTAGGCCTATATTTAAAGTGAAGGCCGTGCAATGGAAAAATCAGGTGTCACAAATTTGGATAAATAAACTTATAGATCCATCTTAGCCAATGGAAGAGATCTTTTTCTTGCATCTTCACAAGGTATTCAATCCAAAAACTTTTATTTTAGGACTAAACTATTATAGACTGTAGTCTATGTCCTGCAGAAACTGATTAAAAGCATCTCAAAAGTTGTCAAACATGACCTGCTTTTTCTATTGACGATTTCAAGTGTGAACTTAAAGGGATAGAACACTCCACTATAATGAGTCTGCAATGTCATTATTATTTTTAGATACACTTTCTTTTCTTTCGAAATAAAAGACAGAAGTTGATCACAAGCTTATTTTGAGCTTTTTTTGTTCCTTTATCAGCTTAAATGAAATGATAGGTACTTGTGAACAATCATTACCAAACCGCAGAAAACATTGTCAGGATGATTTTGATGGACAGTGAGGATAGGTAATGTTTGTTGATCAACAACCTTGATGTAAGTCAAAGTACACAGAGGTTTAGATTTTTATATCAAGAACACATTCTAGACAGTTGTTGAGGCACCAAATAGCAGTGAGTCTAGATATACTAGGCCTGTATCTAGCCAAAAAATATGAGTAACAGTTATAATTAGTTATTACAATGTTTTTGAGTAAACTTTTTAAGACTTAAGTTAAATAATTTGAAGATCTATATATTATACATCTACATGTAGACTAGGCAAAAACGTTGGAAAAGTGACATCTGGTGTAGTTATTGCAACGCAGCTCAGAAGAGCCTGTCCAAGTGGCTGTGACTACATCTATTCAAAATAATTTAAATATCACGCAAACATTGCATTTCTCTACATAATCATTTCACATGATAAAATATTCCTAAAGTTTGATTCTTTTTTTTTTCTCCTCAAAACTTATCTTTCCAGGTGAATTAGGTCTTGATTGTCTAAATCAGTCATGTGCAAACCAATGAAAAGTTGTTGTGTGAGGAGAGTTTGAAATATTTGTAACTTCATCAAAACAAAATCATGTCTGTGTGGAAGCGTCTACAAAGGGTTGGAAAATCAGCATCCAAATATCAGTTTACTGCCTCCTATCAGGAGTTGGCAGTTGAGTGTTCTAAGAAATGGTAAGTTTAAATCTTTAATAATTAAGCAACAATAGTAATAACAGTTTATATAAATGCATCATTTAAAATATAAATTGTATATATGTGACTTAAATATTTTAAAGGCCACTTATCAAAAGTAAAGCAAAGTTAGAAATGTTGCTGTATGAATGGATTCCTGATTGTGGTTGAAAACATATGTTATATAAAATCGTGAGGTCACAGTAAGGTTTGCACCACACATACACTGTGCATTTACTGGGTGAATTAATTTACAGGAAAATTTAGATAGAAAAAAAATTGGTCACTTAAAAAAAAATGGTTTTTCTTTTCTAGATTAGACATTTTCTTGTTTTTTTAACTTCATAGGCAACCACATAAACTTTGCGTTGTCTGGACTCGGAGAAACCGCAGGCGTTCAACACAGGTATGTTATTTTTAAACCTTCTTTTTTATATTTATACAACCAGATTTTCTCAGAAAATTCTTTTAAAACTTTGGTTTGCTTCAATCATTACATGAAACATAAAAAATCGAATGTGAAATGCACAATATTGCTGCAAAATATTGTAAAACAAATTTTGGAAAATAAAAAGGTAAACACTTGCATGTATTCAAACCTCGTGCATCTAAGACAGCCTCAAATGGCGGTGATATGTGTTATACAAATGCCATGTATTATTATTATTATTTGAGTCAACATGATTGCGAAGAAATAATAAGGAGACATATCAGTTTAAATATACGCTTTTGCTCTTAGTTTAAAGAAAAAGAAAAGCAAAATAAAGTGCTTGGAGAAAGAAAACCTGTCTTGTACTTAGCTTTATACCAAGGCAAGTCCTTCTAGTCACACAATTATAATTAGATCTGGAATTTTTTAGGTATTTTTCTACAGTGGTAGAACTTGGCTTTTAGTGAAAATGGACAAACAATGATTGGACTTAATAAGACTGAATGGCAAAGCAAGGATTCTAATCCCACAAATGCAATCATTGTTTGACCATTTTCGCTCAAAGTCTACTTTTACCACTGAGGAAAAATGCCTAATAAATTCCAGATCTACTTATAATTATTCCAGTGTTCTGCCTCTCATAAACCTAATGTATAAATCACATAGAGACTAAGTAGGGATACCAAAACTTTTGTCTCAGAAGAACATATTATGCTTACACTGACTCAAACATTGAGAGTAAAACCTGATTTGAACAGGAAACTGCTATTTCTTAGTTAAATCTGTATGCCCAACTGACTTAGCTACCTTGCCCCACCTCCTTATACTTTTTTGTTAAATTCCATCTTTGTTTATTTCCCAGCCTTACACCTGGGAGCCAACAATTAAGAACCCCTACCTAGGTCTAGTTAAATGGACAGTTCCAGAAAATATTGAGATAACAGTAACGCTTTTCAGAGATTCTCGTCAGCACGAATATGAAGACAAGGAATGGATGTTTACAATTGAGGATGTAAGTTGTGAAATGTTAGTGTATTGTTGAAATAAATGTCTTATTCTATGTAGAAAATCTTCCAGGAAATCATGATATGTATCATATTATTTCTTAAGATAAAAAGTCACCATAAATGTGCTAAATTTGTTTTTCATGGAATATTTTATATTGAGATAAATGTTGCTCAATTATAAAATAAACCTTTCTTTTTCTTAATCTTGTAAAAGCAAGACTGGATGTTTGTGTGTGCTTCCAGTGTACACAAAGATGTTTCTCTTTTAGCTCTTGCATAAAACCAAGGGAAGCTCATAAACAGATTCAATTTTTTTTCTCAACTTCTGTGTGCATACCATGTAATTATTACTTTTCATGATCTTTATTCTTAGCACTCCAAAGGGAGTCGAAAAGTTTTAGCATCTCGAGCTGTCAATATGAAGGACTATGCAAGTCCGATGCCTACCCAAACAGCTCTGAAGTTGAAGCTGAAACCCATGAGTAAAAAGATAATGTCTGCCACCTTGGAGCTAACTATCTCCTGTGTGTTTATCCGAGAAGGAAAGGCTACGTGAGTGAATATTGTCATTTAAAAACTGCTTTTTCTTTTATCATGTTAATTTGTGCAGTTATTGAATTTAAACCATCAAACTTTTACATTTAAATAAGTGAGAGAGTTGTAGTTTTGTAGAAAAACAACACTATGGACTAGTAATATTTTTAGTGATTGGCTTTTCAATAACATTTAACGTTGTTTGGACGAAAATACTATCAGATAAAATAACCCAGATAAAATGATTATTGTTGTGAGTGACACCAGTAAAACATATAATTATTATTACCTGGTATGCATTGCCTGTTATGAATTGATAAGAAAAACTAAATCTTTGCAAAGGTTCCAGAATTCATTAAATTTTTTTCCTTGATTTGTTTATATGAACATTTCTCAGCTGTAAAACTGTTTGAAAATGTATGCAGCTCTCAGCCTTAATGTCTTTTTATAGAGATGAAGATATGCAGAGTGTGGCCAGTTTGATGAGTATTGGCCGCTCAGACATTGGCAACCTGGAGGATCTTGAAGAAGAGGATGATGATGGTCCTGTGAACCGACCTCACAATATCAGTCTGGCCTCCCACATTAGCGATTTTACGGCACAAATGAGCCGTCTTGATGCCCACTTTGGTAATCCATTTGCTGAAGCTGATGCTGAGGAGCATGAAGGCACCCTCAACCCTTTTGGTATTGTGCACCCGCTGTTTTTATTTGGCACACATTGTATACTTATTGTGTTAAATGTAAATTGATTGTTTTTTGCCAGTTGGAACCTTATTTGTAAATGGTGGCTTTTACTCAGTCTCATACACGACCTGCCCTTTTAAAGTTTAACATGAGCTCAATTTTAGTTGCTATTGAAGTAGCTTAATATTATTTTTGTTTTACAATGCAAGTTTTATATTTTTTTATGCTGTCTAGGTTTTCACTATTGATACTTACATTATTCTGTTATTTTCTGAAAAATGTTGAACTCCTGCATGCTTTGCTCCTTTATCCTACTTTGTTGCCTTTATAACGAAATGGTGTATTGTTTTAAAATGCTGTGCTGTACACCCTTCCCACACGCTTCTTTTAATTTTAGTGTAGAAAATCAATGAAGATGGGTTTTTTTTCTTGTAATTTTAATTTAAATGTCTTCTTTATACCTTTAATCTTTGGGTTCATTTATGTTTACATATCATTCAAATGTGTTTTTTTTCTTTTTATAATAAGAATTAAAAAAAAAGTTTTAAAACGTTGTATGGTGAATGGGATTTGTTAATCACATGCATTTTATTTATTTTATTTTTTTACATTCTAGCCCCTTTCAAAACCTTTGAAGCCTTATAAAGTATACATGGAGTTAAGTTTAAATAATTATTTTTGTTGTTGTTATGAATGTTGTTAAAAAGTTAAATTATTTCTTACATTGTGCTTATTCATTTCTGTATTATTAACTGTTAACTTTTCTTTTCCCTCAGCCGGAGGAGATGAACCAGCAAATGCATCAAGTAACCCATTCGGAGATGATGAAGAGGAGGATGATGATGTTGGGGCTGCATTTGATGCCTTCAAACAATCAAATAAAAACTCTAGCACTAGTCCAACCAATCCATTTGAGGAATCCATAGATTGTTCCCCTAATATAGATGGGGCTAAATCCTTGACGCCTAGAAGTTCTCCATCCAAAGAGAAGCGGAGATCTTGGAAATCCCCATCCCCAACAAGCCACGGGAAATCCCCTTTCCTGACCAGCCCAGGCAAGTCGTCTCCCCCTAGAATCCCTGATGATAAGAGAAGCTCCGCTATGGGCAAGTCGAGTACCCTACCTGCTGGGCTCTCCAACAGATCACCTAGCCCAGCCTCGGATGTGAAAGGCAAAAAGAGACCAGCTGATCTGACCATGCGCCAGTCGCAGTCCAGCTCAGATCGGCCAATCTATGAGGGCACCCCGCCAAGCACACCAGAGGAAGAGAAGAAAATAGAGATCCGACCAATAACACCCCCGATGGAGCAGCAAGGGAGTGGGTATGCAATCTAATAAGAATCTATGTAAAACAAAACTGGATCAATATTTTAAGAAATTTCAAACTATTTTAATAGTCAATTAGTCTTAATTGCAAATTTTATGCAGTTGACACTTCTGAAATCAATTTTCACTTAAATAAATTTTTAAAAGAACTGGGACAACCTTTCATAAATTACTCTTATATTCTTAATAAAAGGAGCAATTTGTCAATTTGTATACATAGTTATTATTTTCAAGAACATTCCCTGAAGATCGACTTTGACTGTTGTGAATGTATGTATGCATTCATCGACATTTAAAAAATTTTTTTAGTTCACTTCGTAGTGGTGTGGAAAAGTGGTTGAAGTATTCTAACCTGGATGTTACCTGCAGGGGGGAAGTGTTAAGTTCCTCATTACGAACGTAGATGATATAACTGTAGTTGATATGTTGTCTTGTCTCTGCTAAGCTAGGGGTTTTGTACAGAGATTTGGGTTCAATACCATCCATTGGTCCTCTCCTGAGTTTGTATGTTCTTTGATCAGTTTCAAGCGAGCAGAACTATCCTTCTTATTTGTTTATCTCTGGCATCTTCAGATCTTCATTTGTCCCAGCCTGTATTATATTATAATTCATAGGTTAACTGTTATATCTGCTACAAAAGCAATTAAAAAACATTTCATTTCATCTTATAATTTATCATCTTTTCAATACTGAATTATTATTTCAAAATCAGAGCCAAGTTATGGGAACAATTTGAGTCAATTCCCTTGACTAGTCCACTTAATTTTATACTGCAGTAATTACAAGGCAGACGTTGGGAAATTTGTCTAATTTTCGTTCCAGCTGAAAGTGATAATTTCGGTGCCTCCATATAGCATAATGTTTATACACATGCGACTATTTTCGCGAATGGATACAAGTCTGTTTGGTGACTTAGTCGCTTTATTGTTTACATCTCTATACAGCTATGAACTGCATTCTAGAAATGTCAAGGCTTGGTTTGGTGGTTGGATTTTTTAGCTGTGTTGATTATATAGATCTATCTCTCACACTTGAACTGTCTGTTTGACTGCATACTTTGATCTAGTATCTAGATTGAGTTGAGTCTTCATTATGGCTCAGTTTGACGTGGTGGAATTCTAATGACGACAGTGATGTTAAAGAAATGAATTAAGATCTAGAAGAGATTCTTACTGATAATGGTGAAGCGATCAGGACTGAAGATATCATTCAGGCATTTTTCTATTAAATCCGTGCATGGGGGGACAATCAGTGAAAAATTAAGCCGCCCACTTAAGAGTTAATTTTTTTATTACATTACTGCTTTCTTTCACAGGGATAGCAAAGAGCATGCTCCAAGCCCCAGTCCAGACCGCTTTAACTCTAGTCAGGTGGGTTTAATCTAATTTGACTCCAGAACAATATAATTAAAATATCATTTTAAGGAATTTGCCTTGACGAAATAAGATTAAGGAAAGGGAAAAAATCTTCATGTTCTTACTATTATTGATATTGAAAGAGTTGGAAATAAAGCTTATGTCCATAGCACAAGTGATATGCATAATTATTAGCTAACTTGGCACCAATTTTAAAGTTTGAAAGTTGTAATAGCGGTAAGCCTAACGAGCAAAGGATACTAAAACAACGATACCTTTAAAACATTATCTTTAAAAGATGAACAGACCTCACTTTCTGTGTAATTACCTCTTGTTTAGCTTATATATATGTATTTATAGGCCACATCAGACCTTTGAAATTGATGCAAAGATACACATATCTATAATAAATAGAAGTTATGTAGAATAGATGTCTAAAAGTACAATAGGAAACAGAAGAACCTCTGTGATGCCAGAAGTAGAAACATGTATATGATTAAAGTCTGTACCTCTACACATGTCAATCCAGTCTATGTACATTTATGATAAATAATATATCTGAAAAAAAAAAATTAATATGGATTTGCTATGGCTTTAGTTGGAGGGCTGGAAGAGTAAAAACAAAGCTGGTCGCCATAGTTACAAAAACGAACATTCCAAGTTAACCATTTTTCAATACGTATGCAGGTGGAGACCTCCCCCACCAGTAGCAACCCATTTGACGACCTGCTGAGCTGGTGTAGACAGGTAACTGCAGGTCACAGAGGTGTCAAGATCACCAACCTGACAACATCCTGGAGGAATGGACTTGCCTTCTGTGCCATCGTCCATCACTATAGGCCAGATCTGATGTGAGCAAATGTACACACTGAAGCATAGGCACTTAATTTGGTGTTGAAAATGTTCATTGCCTGACTTTTTACTTTATATTCTATCCCTGATTGCCACATGGGCAGCGTAGAATTCTAGATAAAATTATAAGTTTTTACAAACTAGTCCATAACCTGTCTCTATTGAATATCTATATATATTTGTATATATTAAAGTTCTTTGTAAGATTGTCAAAATTATTTTTATATGAGATATGAAATTTTTTTAGATCACATCTATCACTTTTTAAGCTTTAATTTTTTTTTTAGGTTTGGAAAGTGGGTCATCTGATTCTAACTTCAAACTTTCTTGATCTTTTACCTATAATAAGCATTATATTCTTCAGGTAAGACTATTACAATGGACTTGTTAGTAATGCAATGACTTCATAGCTTTTCTTAAATTCCTCCAGTAACTACGAGAAGCTGAACCCTCATGATATCAAAATGAATAACAAATTGGTATGTATTGTTTGTAGTCAATAAATTAAAACAAAAGTTTTAATCAAAATTTGTCTTTCTTCTTTTCTATTCTATGAAAAGACAATTACTACCAGTTTTCGATAATTCATTGGCTGGTCTTTTTCATCTTCAATATAAAAAAAGCAACAATCTAACTTGTGACGAAAATGTGGGCATTTTAACCACAGAAGTTCAAGCACACTTTTTCCAATCCATTTGGTTTAGAAATTGTGAGACTGGTTCAAACCAGTGTACATGTAAATAGATTTCTGAGAGTTAAGTAAATCTTCTGAGATGGGCTCTGTGTCATATACACATATTTATTTGAATATATTGGTTACCACTGCAGCATCAAAGTCTTCTAGAGTTTTAATTGATGCTACAGATGATCCTGTGTCCTTTTTGTTTTTTATATTTTTCATATCTGCTTTAACTATAAGCTTAATTCATCTAGATGGAAATGCAGTGTTGAAAATCATGAAACACGGAGTGTCCAATATAGAACAATATTTTTGAATAATAGTGGTATCTTTAAAGATAATTGTCTTTTTCCTCCACAGGCGTTTGACGCAGCTTCTAAGCTTGGCATCCCCAAAGTTCTCGAGCCGTCAGACATGGTACTGCTAGCGGTGCCGGACAAGCTGCTGGTGATGACCTACCTTCACCAGCTGCGCTCCTACTTCACTGGCCAGACCCTCAACATTCAGCTCATAGGGCCCAGCTCCAGCGAAAGTACTTACAAACTAGGTCTGTTACACTATTTATTGATAATTGAGCTACCTGTCAAATTTTTTTATATTTTTTTATTACATTATCCTCTTTGTTCTGTTTTTGTTGTAAATTAAAACTTAAAAGAAATAGTCACTATGAAAGCTAAACTTCATTACTAATGATCTGCCTTTACTGCAACTGCAAACTGTATATTGTTTTTACAAACCTGCCAACATTACGCTTTGGGCGTAATTTATTACGCCAAAGATAGGCAAATTAGGCCTCACAGGCAATCCTTGCCGTATTACGGCGAGTTGAAAACATAACGATCTATATCTTCAGTTTTTAGCCACTGTTTCAGATGTGGCCCTACAAAAAAGATTTCAGACATACAACATAGGACCATCGATTTTATCTATCCGTTAATAAGGTACATGAACTTTTGTTTTCACTTATTCAATACAATGACTTTTACCATTAGTTTTATTGGTTGATTTAAAGTATATCGATAATCGACTTTTTTATACTAACGTCGGGTTATAATTTTTTCGTTTGAGTTGTGTTCAGTAGCGTAATACACAGTTGATGTCTGTATTGCTAAACATCAATTTGAATTGATTAATGAATTCAATGCTGTGACACTGACTATTGTAAGTTCAATAAGTAAGGATTCGCCATAGTATTGCATAATAAGATCTCAGTCAAATATGATGTGGGCTAAACCTAGTTATGGCTCTTATTATCTAACTGGAAGATTTCTACCTTGAAGGTATTAGTTCAGGCGTTTTAACTGTGCTAGAGCATTTTGTTATTTTACCTTTTGTTAGTCCTTCTCTGAACAATTAGTCATTGCGCTTCACGTTCCTGTGGTCTATGACCTGACTCTATGTCACTGGTGCTTGTGGTCAGTGCATAGGGATGTGCATGTTGCGCCCACATGCAAGCAATGAGATAACTTAAAAGGGGTGATCCCGTCTCAGATTTTAGATTTTGTCCCTTTTATGCTCGCAATAATCTGAGGTAGGAATGCGGAAGCCACCAATCTGCATTGAAGGTTGCCTTTCTTGTTTATACATCGCTTGATGACACATGGCAGGTTGGACTTCACACGCCACTGTCCGCGTTTAATTATACTACAGTGCTTGCTATAGCCTAGTTGCTGACGGATAGATCTAGACCTTTCCCCGTTAAACCTAAACTTTTCATGCAACTGGGATACATGGCAGAGAGAATTGTATTATAGGAGAAATTCTTTTCTCACCATCATATTATTCCTTCAGTTTTTTTAAAAATATTATATTGACTTCGACCATTTTATTCTCTTGGAATCAATAGAATGTTCAATGCACCAGTCAAAATCACGATGAAAATCAAACCAAAAATACAGTGTCTTGATTGTTAAAACTATTAACAAAAAATAGGGAGAAAGCAGGGGGTTCTGGTGTGGACCTTTGAACCAAAATAACGCCCAAATATTATATACATACACATATACTTAAACACTGTTTCTTTTTAGAATCTAATGAGGAATTAACTTTTAAGACATGCTCTCTATGGTTAACTGTATTATTTATCTTTGGCTCCAAACGACGGATACCATTATAACAAGGTTTGTAAAAAGAAAGTTTCCTTTCTTATAAGTACAATGTATAATTATGTCATGTACCATGGTATCCAAGATTTTTTCCTGCATTGAATCTTTCTATTTTTAATAACTTGTACAATTTGTGCACCTATGAACTTTATTTAATTTGCAATTTATCCATAGTGTTTTCTTATTTAATAAGTTTCACTAAATTCATTATATACACTTCTCCAAACATCTTTAGAATTGGAGACATCCCTAGTTATAACCATCAACATAATACATTTCAATTTTTTCCCCCTTTATATCCGTGTAAAAAGCAGTGGGCACGTTTCCTGCATTTCATTTCTACAAAGTTTCACAAATTACTCATTAATTGGCAGTTGATATTACTCTGAGATAAAATTTAGGCTGGCAAGTCTGTTTTTATTATTCTTTTTTTTTTTTTTAGGCTGGCAAGTCTGTTTTTATTCTTTTTTTTTTATTTTTTTTATTTGAATATGTATTTATCTCACTCGTAATAATGCCAAAGTAATTTCTGAAATTATATCAATTTTTGTATTTCATAATCTATTTTTTATGTTTTCAGGAGAACACGATGAGGAGGATGAGCAAAGAGTGTCAGAAGAAATGTATGGCCACAAACCGGGAACTGCCATGCGCAAGTCCTTGTCATCATCTTCCTCTTCCGTATCCTCCAAGCTACAGAAGTCAAAATCCTCAACGCCAACCGAGGAGCGGTTGCCCTTCTTGAGTCGCCAGGCCTCCTCTCCCAAGGCTGAAGCGGCCTCCATTCCAAGTGCAACTAAAAAGGGGAGAGCGCCATCCCCTCCCACCCAGACACCAGCAGACCAACCTGTTAACTCTGGTCAGGGTAACACTGAGGGGCCACACACATCTCCTCAAACTGACCCCTCAGGTATGACAAGAAAGTTAACTCAACTTTATAAATGTGTTTTCTGATTCTTTCTGAAGTAATATTTTTAATATGCGTGACAAAAAAATGTTATGTTTCAATCACTTTTACCAATTCCTCCAGCAAGAAATTACAATTAGTTTCCTTATCATCTTTTAATTTGATTTTTTTAATACCCTGTTTCAGTTCAAATTGTCATTTGGTATAAAGTTTGTAAGCTATGTGAACTTGAAAATCATTGTTGTGGCGAGTAGTAATTTAACTAAATACTTACTTATTTTTTAAATGAGAAAATGAGCAACCCCCCCAAAAAAACCCAAAAAAAACAAAACAACAACAACAACAACAACAAAGAAGCAAACAACCCCCCCCTCCAAAAAAAACCAACAAAAAAAAAAAAAAAACAAAACAAAACAAAAAAAAACAACAACAAAAAAAAAACAATAACAACCAAACAAATAAAAAAAACAAAATGAGAGGTGGAATTTTTTTCACAAATGCCACTGAACATGAACCTAGTCACAACTTTATGCTGCATGGCTATTTCTTTAGTCAGTAAGTCTTTTTTTTATATGCTGTGCAGGTAGTGGACTGCCTAATGTTGGAGCTGGTGGTCATTATGAGAAGAAAAAGAAAAGGCCAGCCCCAAATCCACCAGTAAATGGTCGTCCAAAGAACCAGAACTCTGCACAGAAACAGTCTCTGAATCCATTTGCCTCTGATGAAGAAGATGAGGAAGTTGAGGCAACTGAGGAAAAAAACAAAGAGGAGAAAAAGCCTGAAGTGAATAAATTAAGAAGTTATTCACTTCTGTTGCTCACTTTTTGTTTTCTCTATAATATGAGTTGAAAAATTTTTTTTTATTGCTTTTCAAATGAAGAGTAGAATGCACACATACCCTTGTAGTTTGTTTGAGCTTGATACCTCAAGTAAAATTGTCTGATCTCCTTCACACAACGGAAGTCAGTCTTATTGAAACTATTTAATCTCTTTCATGTTAGAACATTTTGACTTATTACCAACATAATTGTTTTTGAATTATCATACCACTTCATTGCAAATAAAAGAAAAAAAACAAATTAAAAATATTTTAGAGAAGTGATGTTTAATTGTAGTTCTATTTATGGACTTTTCATTTTCCATTTACTCCCAACTCTTTTCAGATGACTCATCTTGAGCTAAAAGAAAGAGCGAGGAAACTTTTAGAGAAAGCCCAGCAGGAAATGGCAGCTGGCCAGCAGGACAGACAACAGGTCAGTTATTGGTCACTGTATCCGGACAACATAGAATTATTAGACATGAAACTCTAGATATATTTATATTTTACCAGAGAGGATTCGAAGTTACAGCATCATTGGATTGATTTGATGATCCAGAGGTAGATCCAGATCTAGATCTACTTTATATTTTAGGATCTCGATCGAGATCTAGAACGAGATCTACCTAGAGTCTAGATTTAGATCTAGAATACAATTCGTTAGATAGTAAATGTAGTTTACTTTGATCTAAATCTAAAGAAAGAAATATTTAATGACACTTCTGAGACGCTCAGATCTAATGACATCAGTGTCTTTTATTATTGGCTGAAGCCATTTCAAGAATATTTAAAACTTTAAAAAAACTTTGATGGTGAAAAAAAACATTTAAAATTATGACAGGTTAACAGAATGAAATGGAAGAAAATAACAAGATGAAGAAATGTAAACAAAACCGGAGCAAATTTTGCTTGGCATAAATGGTCTTTTTTATTGTATTTCAGCGATTTTTGCATTAAATAATATTTTTTGTGCAACTAACTAACTATATTTTCGAATAAAAGCAAAAGGCAAATTATTTTTTGTTTATAAGCCATTTGGTGCCTGCAGAAAGTGAGGGCTTTGCATCGATCATCAGTGATCGAAATGTTAGAGAGTTAACTGATATGACCACTAAATGTCTACGGCTGCTTCTATCTTGCCTTCCAGGAGGAGAGTGAGAAACAGAAGCGGCTGAGGGAGCAAGCCAAGAAACTGATTGCTGAGACCCGGGTTAATGAGCAGCTGCCAGAGCACCCGGTGGTGAGACAGGTCAACTCTCCTGGATTCAACAGTCCTACTACCCCTACAGGTCAGTCCCTCAGACAGTTGTGTATGTTATATATAATTATAATATAAGGTATTTTATTTGGTTTGGATGTTAATCTTGTTGTTCAGTGTTGGGAAATTTGCTTTTAATTTTTTTTTTTTTTATGTTGATATTGTTGTATTGCAAGCAATGTTGTGATTTGCAGAGAATATAATGTTGATTTGTTTGTTTTTTTGTTGTTGCTTGATCCATTATTAGGACATTTTTGTTCTGTAATACTAAAATTGTTCAAGCTTTAAGTTTGAAGTTGGTGGTGCACGTTCATGTTGAGCACAAATAATAAGATATTATCACTTCACTGTGATAAGAGTATGTACTAAGCACCATCCCTATTAGATTCCTGCACTCAGAAAGAAGATACTAATCGATTAGTTAGATAGCTAGTAGTCTTTTGAGAAAAATGTCCTGCCTGTTGCAAGTGTTTTGATCCTAAAATTCTATTAGGATCAATATTAGACACCTAAAAGATTAACATTCTGTTATCATTTTTGAAAAGTAGGAAAAAAAGTAGAAAATTTGAAGACAAGGCTGCCTTACATTAAAAAAATAGTACCTTGAGCAGGGCTCTGGTATACTAACTTTATAAATATCTAGTGTCAGATACCTATTTGACCTACTATTTTTTACCCTTTTCATGTTAGCAAAATATTTTTTTTGAATTTTATATCTTTTTATTCTCTATCAGGTACCTTTTGTCCATTTCCCCAAAATAATTTGAACAGTAATTTTCATCCTTTAGGATAATGCTCATTGCAGTGTTCAGCATTGCACATGCTTTCTATAACATCACAAACAAGCCATTTAATCTGAAATGCATACTGTTCTTTGAACAGATGCCATTGTACTCTCTCTAAGTTTACAATTTGATTGCTGAAAATTGTATTAGATTTAGTTGCAGCATATTTATCATAACAACATAATAAATATTGTTATTTATTTTGTATCTGTTTTCATTTGCCTAATTTTATCATACTTTCTAATGGTATTTGTTGATGGTGATTTAGCGTTTATATATTTTGACTCTTTGCAAAACATTAGAAAGTTCCTAAGTCTTTGTTCTTTTTAAAAACATCAAGTGTCAAGGCATATCACAAAAGCTGAGCAAAAATTAAATCAAAATTCCTTTAATATGTAGACTCACAAGTAAAATTTGATTTCAAGTGGTTATAATTTGCGTTCACCCAGAGAAGCCGTAGCCAAGAGATAAGTATTGAAATAAAGGTGTCTTTATCTTTCAAACATGACAAAGTGATGAAAAGTCATTAAAAATATCCTCATTAACACAAATATCCCCAAAGGCAAAATAGATTTACAAGAAATATCAAATAATAAAAAAAACGAATGGAATATTTTTGAATTGAATGGTGTTTCTTCATAACAAAGGATCTTATTTTCAAAGATAAGCTGTAAAATATATTTGTTCATAAATTCTTTCTGCCATCGGGCGCTCTAGTAATAACAAAGGAAGTCACCAGGCCGTATCAAATCAAACTGCTCTAAATTAAGGTTTACCATTTCATCAATTCCTTGTCAAAACTTAAACCGGTCATATAAAGCTTGCCATTATTTTGACGTTAACATATTTTAGAGGAGAACATGAATAGTAAATAAACCTAAGGCTTTCTCTCTTCTTACTTTTTTTTGATAAACGTGCACCTGAAGAGCTGTTCTTGATAACTCTACCCCACACCTTTTTAGCCTTGAACTAACTCCTAATCTCTGGTGCAAAATAAGAATCAACTGCTGCGTGGCAGTGCCGGGACTTAGACGGTTTTCATATTTTTAAAATTCTTTTATTGAAACAAGTCCTGATGCTGTTTGATCAATGTGTATAGAAAATAAATGAATAAGTTCACTCTCACCCTTTTTTTGCCTAAATTATTGTGCTATTTTAATTTTCTGCTTATCACTTTCTGGCTTAATCCTCTCCTCATTGTACTACTTTTGTTGTTATTGTAAAATTTTATTTTTTGTATTGTTTAAAATAATCTGCATGGCAGTGCCTCTGAAAACTCTGCGGGTGGGCAGAAAATTACGCACAGTTAGAGGTATGTTCACCTTTCATTGAAACGGATACAATTAAAATAAAGACCCTTGCATTGCTGAGCACTAATATACCTTTGTTTGGACTTGCACAAATTAATGCCTTGCTTTTAATCCACTTAAAAAACAACCCCAATACCACTGCTTTTCTGTGCCCAACGCACATAATTTCGCATTTTTTTTTACCTTTAGGTATGTGGAAAGGAAGCTTGGCTTTTTTTCTTTGACATATTTTTGACTTTGTCCATTTTCAGATTCTCTGGTTTATGGGAATGGGAATGAATCTCATTTTACTTGAATGCAGCCTTATTATATGAATTTATTAAATATGTCAGAATATGAATTCAGTGTCAGTTCCTTAAAAAGGAAGCCGCACATTCAGTCATGATGTTTGTTACTGTATACGCTCTACTTACTGTCATCACAGATTTTATATCTTATTATGTATATTATAACCAAAGAGGGTACAATAGTTTGAGGTCTCACGGAGAGGATTTTGGTAACAAGATAATTAAGGCAGTTGCTTCCTTCTTTAAACCTTAGTAAATACTCGGTCTGAATATTGTTCAACTAACTCCCTTAATTTCAATAAAGAAAGAGAGAGAGAGCAAGTGCCATGCTTTTTTGGGAAACATCTCACTACTAAATCTATAGTCTCTTATATGACTCATATCTACTATGAAAACACATGGTTTTTGTATTTTAGGTTTTGTAGAAAGATTGTTTTACTTTAAACCAACACATTTTTAACTGCGATGTTCCTACTTGATGAAGACAATAGTAGAAATTAACTTTGCTTACATAGCCTCATGAAAACTCATGAAATTTATCAATATTTGAAAAGTTGTCATTATGCATGTCAGTGATAGTTTGGTCTCTTGTATCATTTGAAATTATGTTTCCACTATTTTATGTTTACCTTCCTTTTGGATATTTTCCTAACCTTTATTATGCCTTGTTTTGATATTGTACTTTTCATTTATGCCTCTGATTTACAACTACTAAGACCCTTGAGAGAAATCAATTGTGCCATGTTACATTTTTTAAATAAAACAATTTTATTGCACATTAATAGTATTTAAATATTACCCTGTAAGACCCTCAGTTTATACATGAAAAATACACTTGGACCACAGGAAATACTAAAATCAAATCTGCATTTATAGTTTATTTTTTCATTCATAAAATGTAATATCTAATCTATTTCCCCTTGCATGTGTGCTTTGTATGGCGATGGAAAAAAAAACATTTTTTGTTTTTACTTTCAAAATCAACTTCTATTGTTGAGAGTTAAAAAAAAATTAGTATTATCTTTGCTCTTACATTTCATTTCGGGCTTAACTTGTTATTTATCGAGGTATAATGATACCTCCATCATATGGCTAGAAATGCATGCCTTTTTTTTTTCTTTTTTCATATTGATAGTAATTAGCTTTGGGTTTGAAAGAATTTTAAGGTGTACATGCATGGAAAAAAATTCTGAATTCAACCAAGTGTTCCCTTAACTCTTAAAGCTTTTTGGGGGGATTTTGGGTACTTCAATTTTCCCCCCCAAATTCTAACGCTGTCTTCTCATTATCCTTAGGCTGAAATTAGAACTTTTAAAAGATAATGTTTACATTGAATCTATCAAGATCGTGGGCAGTGTCACATATTTTTTAATGAGTTGACACTTAGACTTCCTATTTGAAACATTAAATATTAGGCCTATGAAATTTGATATCTTTTGTTTCAAAATCTGTTTATTCAATCAAATTCTTTATACATTGCTGTCAACAAAATTTTCTATACATTTTTTTTAATAAACATATATCACCTTTTAAGTGAAGTAAAAGCAATTTTCATTTCACAACTGAAGTTTCTGTCAAAATATATACCAAGAAACAGTGTTATTATTAAAAATATCAATTTAAAACAAAAAGTGACACTTTTTCTCCATCTGAATAGAACGTTTTTAATCAAAATAGTCACTTTTTTGCCTTGGGATTTTAACTATACTATTACTGTGTTAAAAATTGGATTTGTTTCTGTATGTTTTGTGGGAGCACCAAAATATTTTTATGTTGTAAGAATTTTGCTTGTCATATCATGCTATTACATTTTGTCTCAGTCGTTTTCTAATTTCATCTTTCTAGATCTATAGTGCTGCTTTAAAAAAAAATGTAAATGTTTGAAAAATAATGTTTTGTTCTAACTAATTAGCTTTTTTTCTTTACTATCATCTCTCGCATAATGAACCTACAGCAGTCAACCTGTGATTTTTATTCGGGGACAGGCCCTTTTTACAGTGGGAGGGGTTTAGCTCCATCTGTTAACATCTTAATGTTAAACTCTTTGAGTTTCCTGACTGTAGACCCATAGGGGCCGTGAGTTGGTATGACATAGAGATGACGGAAGGAAGATTTCTCTGATTTTCTTACTGGCTCTAGCCTAGCCTAACATTTGTAAAGGTTCACATGCTCATGTGTGTTCACTCCCCTACCCTCACTCCTTTCAGCCATCTGATTCCGTGTATTCAGATATGCATGCCACTCATATCAGATTTAGATAACAATAGAAATAATCAGTGAGCTGGCTAAGGTAAAAAATGCCTTGGTTTGCGGTTTTAATCGGGTTCTCTTACAACAGGTTCTAAGACATAATGTGAGGCAAATAGCGTGTTTGTAGAAGGCTAAATTTAAAAAATATATGTCAAAGGGGTAGAGGGCTTGAAGACGGAGTGGGTTTGTAAACAGAGAGATCTTAGGTGGACGCCACTGCAAATAAAAACACAATTTAAACTGATAAATCCGAAATAATAACCTTACCTTCCTCGACATCTCCCTTGTCACTTTCTCTGCTTCCCAGCTTAGGTAAAGAAGACAATTTAGGAGTGACTAAGGACAATTTTTTAAGTTGCGGTTGCTCCCCTTGTCTACCAGAGTTTTGTAATGCTGCAGTGATGTCTGGAAAGAGAATTTCATGCAAAATGGGGTTAAAATCTTACAGTACGTCAAAATATCATAATAAGAAAATTCTAAGTACTATTAATGTTAGTGACACATAAAAGACACTTTCAAACTGAAAGGAAAAAAAAGACCAAATATAAAATTAAAATGACTTTATGGCTTAACTAATGTGAGCAGTATTTGTGAAGAAAATGTTTTTATAAGTGAATATAGAAATGAAAGACTTGAATGAATTAATTTAGAGGATAAATGTTGGTTGCACAAAATAGTAAAGAAAAAAAGCTAATTAGTTAGAACAAAACATTATTTTTCAAACATTTACATTTTTTTTTAAAGCAGCACTATAGATCTAGAAAGATGAAATTAGAAAACGACTGAGACAAAATGTAATAGCATGATATGACAAGCAAAATTCTTACAACATAAAAATATTTTGGTGCTCCCACAAAACATACAGAAACAAATCCAATTTTTAACACAGTAATAGTATAGTTAAAATCCCAAGGCAAAAAAGTGACTATTTTGATTAAAAACGTTCTATTCAGATGGAGAAAAAGTGTCACTTTTTGTTTTAAATTGATATTTTTAATAATAACACTGTTTCTTGGTATATATTTTGACAGAAACTTCAGTTGTGAAATGAAAATTGCTTTTACTTCACTTAAAAGGTGATATATGTTTATTTAAAAAAATCTCTCTCTCTCTCTCTCTCACAGGGCTTAGCATGCCGAAGGCTACGCAATCACCAATCGTATGGTCTTATATTCGATTTTATTAGCGCAAATTAAATTTTGACCCTTTAACAAGAGCCGTGACCGTTTCTATAGTTATATTATACTGTGAGAAGATGTGTACACTGCCGTAGAAGTGCGATAACGCTAGTAATCCATCTGATGAAAATGAAACAAATCTTTCTTTCCCTATCGCTAACTCCCAGCACATGTTAGTCTATAGGCAGGGAACTCAAATAGTCTGACATGCAGGTGACTGTGTGAATAGCTGGCTGCTCTAGACTGAGAACCATGGTTATTGCACTGACTAGAAAGTAGAGGTTGACCATTCATGCTAGGTGCCTTCATACAATTCCTCGTTAAAGTTGTTTGTTCTCTCTCTCTCTCTCTCTCTCTCTCTCTCTCTCTCTCTCTCTCTCTCTCTCTCTCTCTCATGAGGTGGCCCAAGGGTAGAGTGTGCAGCCTCTAATGAGAGAGCCGCGTGTTCAAACCTCGTTTAAACCTCTGCTTTTTTTTTTTAGTTATTTGCTTATTTTAATATGTTTCTATGCTTTGTTATTGCAGTTGATTTTAAATGTATATTGACTTAGGCATAGATAAAAAAAATTGACAGAGAAGAATTTTAATGGGGCTGTTCTTTACATTTTTGCAAATGGAATACAGCAATTGTTACATTTCAGAGTCTTTTGCAAATAATACAAATTGCAATGTCTGTGCTTGGCAGTTGTTAAAACAGATTTAGGTGGAAACAATTCTCCTCCACGTTAACAAAAACTCTGATATACAAATGGTTTGCAATGGTTGGGAGTTGGTATTTTTTGTCCAGTGTGTTTCTTATTACATGATGTGAAAGGTTCTGCTCGTCAATCACAGCTTCTCTCCGTATTTTCTCAGGCGGGAGCCTTGGCAGTGATGGAGAGGAGAATGATGAAGATTTGGAGATAGAGCTTAACTTATTGCCAGATGAGGTAAGTCAGCAGATCTACTAGTTATATCATATCATTGTCGTAATTTGGCAGTTTCTTTCAGAGATAGTTGAAAACATCTATGGCATTGTGATTTTTTTTTTGCTAAAGATATGAAAGATAAAATTGAAAAAAAACAAAAGTTTTCTTACTTAAAATATGACAAAATATTCAAGAAGTAGAAATGATCCAATGATGCTGAAATCTATATCCTCAATTTCAAACAAAGTTACAGAACAAAAATTGTGGTTTATTGTTTGTGATCTTTTCATGTTTTCTTTTATCCATGTTTTATTTCACGTACTTTGCACTGAACACTTCATTTTTTTATACTGGTTTTTGAGCTTAATATGTTTAAATGTGCTTCCCCAATGTTAGGTGTAGATGTTTTTTATTGATCAAAATTTGCTCAATTGTTTGAAAGACAGATATAAACGATACATTCTGTGTTTTCCTTTGAAAATGTTGGCAGTTGAACTGGAAACAAAAATATGTCACATTCTGATGTTAAGGGAAGTGAGGAAAGAGGTGCTATGATGGAATGATTTTCTTGTAAAGAAAACCTTTGTAAGCTTTCGTCTAGCTTTGCCGTCTATCAAGGTTATGGGGGGGGGGGGGGGGGGGGCAAAAGTCGTACTATTGCAATATTCTCACACAGCTTAAAATAATGAAAATACTGCAATCCAAAAGAAATGGTTCATACTGTAAAAGTCTATCTTTATGCTGCTTTTTTAGAATGCCATATCCTAAGCTGTAGAAACCTTTTTTTATGAGTTTGCATGGCTTTGTAAAAAGGGAAAACTCCTTCAGGTTAAGAAAAGTATAAGAATAAACAATATAATTTATTTTTCAGCACTATCTAGTGAGAATATGCCACATCAGATTAAGTATCCATGACATTTTAGTTATCTTTACTTACTCTACATACTGCTAATTCTTTCATCCAATTGGTAGACCTGTACTGTAAATGAGAAAATAAATCTAAAAAAAAAAAAATCTAAATCAAAAGCATTCCACCATCACCATATCATGAAAGAGACTTTCAAATCATAAATCTGAAATCAGTAGAGTTAAAATTTTTTGTCTAATAGAACAAGCTAAATAGGACAAACGTACTTGTTCCCCCTTTATTTTGTTTCGCATATATGTTTACAACTTTCTTTTCAATGTTATTCCCATTAGAAATTGTGTAATTTGTTGCTTTTTTACTTTCATCTTCTACACACTCACCTATCTACATGTCTTACAGCTGAGGCAGATAGAGCTGGTAAATTGTTTCTCTGTTGTGTTTGATTTTCCTTCTCATTTGTCCAAGCCCACATTCACCTCCACCGCACGTTATTCCAAATCATTAGTTACGATTGATCTGATCACACGGCCTAACTGCCTTGGCTGTGTCAAGTGATGTGCTGTTTGGTTTTGCAGTTAGAGACGAGCATAATCACAACCAAAGGCTTCAGAAATATAGAGAGCATCTTGAACATTGGAGGCAGAATTTTAAACTGTAGTAAAATGTCACTTTTATAAGTTTGAAATTGTTTGAAATGCTCATGCTAAAATTTTTAAAATCTTTTTCATAACCATTTAAGTACAGTATACATCAGCATGTTCTGTTTGCATCTTGAATCTTAATTGCTAGGGAAACGTCTGATACTTTTTTTTTTAGAGGCTGTTATCCTGTTTCCCATGTCTAACATTTTATCTGCAGCCATTTCTATTCACTCAAATGCTTAAAGTAGGCTATAAAGGACAAAATTTTAGAAAGTCCTGTTTTACTGGAGTGGAATAGCGCAAACAAGAGGAAGTTCAAAGTGTTATCATGTGATTAATTTATTATTACTGCTGTGACCATCATTGTAGATAAAGGTATTGAACCTCACAAAAGAACTTTGTTTACTATCAAAATTCCTTTTTCAACTTGATGATAAAACATGTAGGATATGTAAGATTTGTTATCCAATTGACAGATATCTATGCAGGCATAAGTTAAGATTGTCTCTTAACTGTTGATCAAAGAGCACAGATAGCGATTTCTTGATATTTAATCACCCTTTACTTCTCATTTCTTCATAATATTATCAAATTTCATTTTGCTGTTTCTGTGGGTGTGAACATTATTTATTGTTTGTAATTATTATAATCGCAAAAAGTACAACTTCAAGTGGAAAGAAAAAAGTTTTGAGCAAGTAATGTAGAATTACGGCACCTAGTTTGTCAGACAATTTCTGTTGTAGACAGTTTCGAATCATTCGGAAATTTTCTATTTGATTTTACATGTATTACTTTTATCTGACACAGACTTTTTGTATTTTGCATTTGCAACATAGACCTGCTCTATTCATTTCATTTTTCAGCATAAACTAATAGTCTTCAAAATTTAATATATATGTGCTGCTAAAATACTGTTTTGATAATACACAGATGTAGCTTTGATAATTTGAAGTCAGTTTGCCACGAGCATACCACACAAATTTCATGGGTCACATGATGTGAACCTGCAAGTGCTTGCAGAATTAGGTTTAATTAAATGGTCTTCAAGCTGTCTCCTAGATCCCCCTTCTCCTCCAATTATTGTTTCCTCCTGTCTCTGTCAATCCGTATAATTGCCTCCCTCTTCAAGCTTTTTATATATAATTATACTTACCTTGTTTTCTTTATGAAGATCATATAATCAGGTCTCTGGATGAAGGAATACAATTACTTCTATATGATTGGTACTAGTCTGATGGATTTCTCGTTTACATCAGTAACTTTGTATCATAGTTAATTTCAGTTCATTTATGTGATGTAGTGTCTCTTTCCTGGTGATGATCAAGTAATAATTTGGTTTTTAACGAATTTTACCTAGATGTTTGTTTTTTAAATTGACAACTGAAAAAAAATGAGTAAAAGATGTTTTCTCCATCGTGTATCAGATTACTTTCTTTAAGCTTTTTGTTTGGGAAAAGATGAAATATTAAGTATCTTTATCAAATACATGTAAGGCTAACCTTTAAAGATTATAATGTTTCCATTATGACAATCAGTAAAATATGTCTTCAAAGAGTGTGATAATGCTTTGGATTGACCAAATAAAATTATATATGCCTGAGGAGAGTGGAGTGGAAAAGAGGATTATTCATATCTCTTGATGATACAAAATTATATCAGCAAGATTCCATTGAATTATGCAGATTGAGAAAAAAAAATAGATTTCATCTATATTTAAAAGAAACTCTTGTTAAGTTTTGGGTATTTTTTATATATCCATACTTTTAGCTGCTTGATAAAAAAAAGATGAACTTCCTCCTTTAACAAAAATTCACAAATCAGGTTCACATTTTCAATGTTTTCTACTTAGGTTATCTCCCTTGGACCGTTTTCATCTTGTACAGTTTTCTCAAATATAGACCAGTGGTTATATTGATTTTAAATGTTTTGTGTGATAAATCTATATTTTCTATTACAATACAAAAGTATAGAAAGTAGCCAGAGTTAAATGTCTACCTTTGTCCCAGTAATGATGCATTTTCTCTCAGCTCAGGTAATCCTGAAGTAACTTTTTCCTTCCTCTGAGAAAAATGGAGAGCAATCTACAAGATTCTCTTGAATCTTTGATAATATAAAATCTGCTTAGAAAGAGATACCTGAAATAACTATTATGATGATTTCTACCTCTGCACTTTTCTACTTATAAAATATATAGTCAAGTGGATTTTCCTGGCTATGTTTCTCATATAACTCTTACCTATACAGACAATCCTTACTGTCTCATGAATTAAGTTTTGTTTGTTCTTCAGGATTATGTTTGTTTCATTTCATTTATTTGGGTTTTTGAATAGTTCGCACAGTATTAACGTATCATTTCTGCAATATGAGAACAGTTTAGTTTACATCTCTTACATTTGCTACAACTGCATGTGAAATAAAAAAGCTTTTTGCCTTGCTCATGGGGTGAATTTGCTTGTTTTACTTCATGAAAATATAGTTATGATTTTTGTTTTCATTTTGTAAATTTTTTAAATAAATATTTTTATATCTATTAAATGAACTTTCACATTTTTTTGTAGATTACAATTAATCACAAGAAACAACCACACCATTTTTATAACAACCAAGGCATAAACATAATATTTTATATGCATTGACACAACTGCTCTGGTACATGGTCTAAATAAATAAAAACATGATGGTTAAATGTTTAAACTAGTTGTGGAAGAGCATTTTCATAATTGGGGGCATTATTTAAAAAAAAAAACACTCTAAAAATATTTAATAATCTCTTGGGGAAATATTGCGTATTATAAATTAGACCCATTCTGCACAATATTTTCTATATTTAAACACCCTTTCATGGTAAATAAAATGCGAAATATGTACTTAGAAAAACTGACTATTTAAAAATTTAAGTCAAGTTTCCAGACCTTTTTTTTACACCTGTCCTACTTGTACTACACTCTAATCTTTCTTGTTATCTTCAATGAATTTTACTATAGAAAGATCATTGTGGTTTTATAATAGATAATAAATTAAGATTCCATGCATCTGTCATTAGTGTCACTTTCCAAAAAGATGTAGTGCTCAGATATAAAGCTCAGTTATACTATATCATAAAAGAACAATGCTTGACTCGATGCTTTATCCATGTTATTGCTGTACAGAACCTGCAGGACACGAACCAGTACGTGAAGAGTGAGCTCGACTCCCTGGAGCACGAGCAGCTCCAGATTGACACTGAGGCCTCGCTGCTTGAGGAGAGGCTCCGCGCTGTCATGAAGAAAAGTAAGGAGATCTGCGTTGTGTTTGTGAGGGAGGGCAAGCTAGCTCAGTCTTTAGAGAATTCTGCTTCAAACCAGATGGTCCTGGATTGGATCCCTAATCAGGCTGCCTGTTTTGCCATTGTTTGAGTTGGTGTTAGTATAATTTATTGGCTGAGATAAGTCCTGGCATCTCTGCTTTGTCTCTATGTGCCAGATATTACTTTTGGCACTGGTTGCAGAATAGGATTACCCATAAAAAAATAATAGGTGTTAAATTAGGAGCCTGTCTCTCTCCACAGAAATTACTTAAATTTTTTGTGAACGTTCAAAATAAGAGAAACATTAAGTATTTTGTGTTATAGATTGTAGTAATAGCTTTACAAGTCTTTTGAATAATGATGTCTGATTTTGTCTCCTACTGGTTGGGTCAGTGTCAGTTTAATGTGACTGGCTGAGACAAGAGTCGAGGTATCCTTTGTGGCAGCACGGAAAATTAACAGACCTTCTTGGGTCCCGTCCACAATACAGCCCAAATATTTCTGACATTGATGCTAAGCAATCAACTGATCCAGCTCCCATGGAAAAAAAAACTCTCAATTCTGTCCATATGATGTTTTACAGACAAACTTGCCTAAACTTTCTCAATCAGCAAATGTAGTGCCTTTTATGTGAATAGCCTTATTTGCAGATGGACACTGACAGTGTTTGCTAATATTGAAAAAAAAAAAAGAAAGATAAATCGTGCATTAAGGAAGAGTGCTACTCTTTTGTCACAGGGGTGATTTATTAGCTGGTTTATCTTTATCCCCATCCTTCAGAGCGTAATAAGCTTACTCTGTTGAATTAGATTACGCACCAGATTCATGCTATAGTGCTTTAAAATTTTTTAATACAAAATAAAAGTAAGGATTAATTTTAAAGAAACAACAATAACTGTGTTCACCCTTTTTCTCTTTAGACAAGAACAAGGCTCTAGAGGAGCGCCTCATGCAAGAATGGTTCCAACTGGTCAACAAAAAGAATGCACTCATCCGCAGACAGATGCAGCTCAACATTCTGTAAGTTCCTTTCCTTATCATGATATTGTCTCAGTGTTTGACCAGTCTTTCAGTTACTGCAATTCATCAGGCGATTAGCATTATTCTGCACGATAATATTGTGGCTTCTGGAAAGTTTTTGGAACTATGAATGTCTTCTGACTTTAAAGACAGCAGTCATTTTCAGTTTTTCACACATTGCTAGATGTCACTGCATTGCAATCATTGGTAAATTTTAATTTTTAAAAATTCTTATTACGCTATTTTTTGTACAGGCAAAAATATTTCACATGTCATTGGTCAGGAGTGAAAAAATGCCACAATTTTACATACAATTTAACTTTCATATGACAGTTTTACTAAACCTATAGAACACATTTACCATTAACAAATTGAATAAGTGTTCTTATACCTAGTGATTTTATATTTTTACACATCACATTCATACATAATGCTCAACTTTTAAAAAAAGCTATATAATATTGCTTGTGGACAGATAGACAGGAAATGTGTTTTGTTTTGTTTTGTTTGTTCTATAAATTTTAAGAAAAAAAAAAACACCCGTTTCATACAAAGTAAAAGTAGTAAAAGATAAAAAAAAAAACAATAATGTAGTGTTCGATCACATGTGAGAGACAGAGCAGCAGCACCAGTCTTTGTTAGTTAAGGATATTAGACATCACTCAGGCCAGTTCACCAGCCAGAGTGTGCCTGACACTGAGCAACTCTTATCTTCACTCAGTAAACTGTGCACGGCTTGTCTTAAAGTCACTCTGCTCAAGAGTTTCTGAAACACACTCAGTTTTAAGAGAAAGGCTGAGATTTGTCTTTAATTTACGCAAGAGATGCTGACCGAGGGAGTTTACAGTCTGTGAGAACGTTTTCATGGCTAGTTCTGATAACGATGTAAATTGGCTATAAATAGTGTTGTGCAAAAATCTTTTTTTTAAAAAGTCTGAACACTTGTATATGGCCACATTTAGGGAGCCCAAGCTTTTTATTTGTATCTCGCATGAGATCAGATGTTACTCTATCATCTGTGCTGCTAAAATTAAGATTGAATATTTAAAAAAAAAAATCTACTGATCGACCCCTTACTGTTCCAAGAAAACAACAATTTTTACAAACATCTGACTGACAAAGATCATCGATTTAGTCCGTTACAGACCCCCCGCCCCCTTTGTTTGTTTTCAAACTTGATTAGATTTATTTGATAATTCAAACTACGGCTGTATCAGAAAAAATTAGAGCAGCAAAAGGCGGCCCGTTTTGTCAGCTTAGGCGAAGCAATTTAAAGCTAGCAACACCGTTTACAAAATGATATGAAAAGCTAATAAGGAAATCGTGTAGTTTGCGATTTGTTGAAGAGCAATACGAGGTGTTCTACATAAAGATGCCCCAACTAAGATTCGAACCGCAGGCCGCCTGCTCTCTACTGATCGAGCCACAAGAGAATTAGATGCATCAATTATATGTTGCTTTTAACGCAAACTGATGCTGGTGACGTCATATCATTTAATTGTGTTGTGGAATGATGTTACCTCGTATATACGTTCTAAACTGTCTGAAATGTTATGGTACATGCATTAGTGAAAGTTTTTTCGAAAGAAAAAAAAAAGCTAGTGTGTAATGTAAAAAGCGATTCTTTCTTCGCTTCGATCTATAAAATAACGCTCAGAGCATGCATGTTTTTTTTTTGCGGTCTCTTTGTCTCTGATTTGTTTCTTGTTCTGTCTCTATCATCTGCCATCTTGTCTTCCTGAACTTCTTCGCTCCTCTCTTTCTCCACCCCTTACTCCCTCTTAAGGAAATCGCGCGAATGGGTTGTGGAAACATGCCTTTTGTGGTCCAAAGTAATTAGCAAACAGTGTGAAGAAGGCACGGGTTTGCCCGCAATCAAGTCGGCCATTTAGCGCTGGAGCCCCCTCAGAGAGCCGTGCTGGCTCGCCCCACATCCAGGAGGATCAGTCCCCATGCCGGCCCGGGGCGGAGACCGCGAGATCGCTCTGTTGACCATGGGGCTTTGCCAGATTGGAAACGTCGACATTTCTTCCCTAGTTTTCTTGGAATCGATGGGAGGAAAACACTGTAAGGGTTTGGGGCATAAAAAAATATTTGAGTGAGAAAATGGCGTAGAAATTCGTGCCCATGTGTCTGCGTATGAGTGTTTGACTGTTAGGGTTCTTGTCTTGTTCTCTTAAAGCAGAGAAATAATCCTCCCACCGTGATTACATAAATATGTTGTTTTGAATTTTGTTCTGGTCTTTGTGTTTCTGTGTTAGACCTGTCTGTTACGGTCCCGTTCCTACGAACGAAAAATTCCATACGGGAAACCTGCCATTGATAAACGCATGTTCGTGAATTTTAGTGTTATCTTTACCAAACAATATTTTGAGTATAATACTCATTTTATTTCAGGGTAATTTGTTCTTTCACTAAAAAAAAATATTTTGAGGCGTCGATTTTGAATGCGAGGAGTGTTTCATATTCCTCTTTGCAAGAAACATTCAAAACAATGAGTGCGTTATTAAAAGGAGGGGGGGGGGGGGTCTTCGGAAGTGTGACCAAGTCGTTCAATACATGTATAGAATCAGGCATAGTTGGCGAGAATAGCTCGCCCATTCTTCATTGACATTCGTCCACATAATTTATTCCACTTCTAGACCATTTAGCAAAAGGTTCCAGGTCTAACTCAGCTCGCCCCATCCCTCTTTGCATTGTAGTCTTCAGTGAAGCTAATACACATAAAGCACCCCAAAATAAAAACAATAAAAATCAGAACTAGCAATATGGAAAACAAAAAGTGAAGGAGTAACTATAACAAATACACTCTATGTATACAATTTTAACTTCCGTCAACATCCATCCAAAATTGTAATATCTCAGAGACAGTGTACGATAGAGTGTAGACACACACAACTTTAACTCTGCGTCGAAACTTTTTCCTATTAGATTTAGATAAAATATCCAACCTTTTAAAATATCAGTTCCTCTTTGATAAATATATTCTAATGGCGCCAGTGGGATGGGGTGCGATCCAGGTTGGCCCTGATCCAGGTCAGAAGTCAGTGAAATTGAATTCCCTGAAACCTAAAGTATTGTTCATCTTAAAAAAAGCGACAAGCAGAGTTAAAGATTACAAAGCATTTCAGGAATTTGAAAGAGATGAGAAAGAGAGTACCGAGCAGAAGTAATCCGTTATTAGGTTTTCGTCCCATAGGCATCCAGAAGAAACAACTAAAGTGATGGGGGCACTAGGTCGAACCGCGGATCTCCCGCACTCAGTCCAGAGCACTAACCGATTGATTTAGCGGCGCTCTCAGAGTCAGAGTACCAGTAGTGTACATCGTTAACTTTTGACACGCTAAACGAACATAGACGCCGGACCGGTTCGTTCAGGTCATTTCCGAACTTCCTTCCAGCGAACCGGCAGTAGAAGCGAACAGCAGGCGAGTGTCATACAGTGTAGTGTTATTTGGCCTTTGTCTCGAGGCTGTCGCGTGGCTGGGTCGCTCATGGCACTTGTCCGTCAACGATGTTTGTGGTTAGGCTTGTTGTCCGCCGCCAGTCTCACATCTCGCAATCTGTCGCTATGGTGTCGAGGCCGGCCCGTAAGGAGGGAACTGTTTTCATGTACCTGCCAGTCACCACCACGGCGTGTTATGAGAGAGAACAAAAACCTTGGTTAAGATGACTGTGTGTATGCGGGGCCCAGACAATTCCATGGATCTTGATGAATCGAAATTTTTTTTTTTTAGAAAAACTGCACCCACACTGCTTCCTGGCTGTCTATCTATCTATCTATCTATCTATCTATCTATCTATCTATCTATCTATCTATCTATCTATCTATCTATCTATCTATCTATCTATCTGTCTGTCTGTCTGTCTGTCTGTCTGTCTGTCTGTCTGTCTGTCTGTCTGTCTGTCTGTCTATCTATTTATTTATTTTTTATGTATCTATCTATCTATCAACCTACCTACCTGCCTATCATTTTTATTTCCACATGTCTGCCTGATGTCTATAGAACGATAGTTGATTATTATTAGCTGCTCGTTTCACTCCCTATCCCTACCCTGTCTTTGTGTGGCATCTCGTAAACTTCTCAGACGTTAGTCTTGGGACCCGTCCAAAATAAGCGTATATAGTGCTTACATTGGAGGCTAAGCAGCTACAACACTTCACTTCGTTTCACTACCGAGGTTGAATCTAGATATAGTAAGAGGATAACATGGCACACTAAGAGGATGATGGATCGAAAGATAGAGATATAGAAAGAGGTTCTCTGTCGGCTCAATGGTAAAACGCGCGGCTTATATTTTGGAGGTCCTCAGTTCTATCCTCATGCGGGCCACCTTGTTTCTTGTTGCAATTTATGGGTGGGACCCGTTTGCGATGCGATATTGTCCAAGTGATGTTCAAAATTTAAACAAACCAATTTAAGGAATTTGTTAATTTCTGTCCCGTGTCTCGACAACTACTGTCCTCTCATAACTTTTCTAGTACTTTTGTCTGCCTGTGTTCCCCTCCTCCCCCTCCCCCCTCCCACCCCTTATCGTAGATGATATGTTTGCACATGTACCACGAATGGTCCACCAACCAATGCACTAAGGTTTGCATTTCAGCTCTGCCAACATTTTGAAACAACCCAAAGCTTAATCCCGCCTTAACGAAGGCGGTATTTGGTTGTAGTTGTTACCTTTATGGGTACACAGTGCAATGTGAATGATGACGCGAAATAAGAAGCCCTCGATACTACCAGCTGTGTGTTTTGGGAACGAACCAGAATTTGTAACCATACTTTTCCTTTTTCCATACAGTCATATGCACATTTCCAAATGTAAGCTGAACAAAAAAAAGGAAAACTGGCATCATTTGAAATGATCAATTAACTGAGACGTTTTTAAAGATTGATAGGCTTTATTTATGGTTTTGAAAATACGTGAATAATTTAGATTGTATTAAATTATAACGCCACGTTACTCTGCCGATACTTAGATAAAACAGCATCAACAAAAACAACTACAAGAGCAATGACAAGATCAACAGCGACAGAAAATGTCAATACTCAATACATGTAACAGGTGAAAGAAATCTCACAGCCTATATATGGAAACATGATCAATTTTGTGCAGATGGTGGCCGTGGTGGTAGAAAACTAGGTTCGCAGACTTCACCCGAGACATTTTTTTTACAGCTGTTTTCTTTTTTCCCCTTTAAATAACTGTTTGTTCATCCTCGATCGTGTGATAAATACCCTTATTGCACCATGTCTTTTGCGACGTCGCAAGTATCACGGAATTAAAATTTGCTTCGCGTTTGTACTGATCAGCACTGTTTTTGGACATCTTTTGGTTCCTCTTTCAGAGAGAGTGAAACAGACACGTTGAACAACCTACACCTTGGAAAACTACTTGATTCATTGCGTTATTTCAATGTATTGCTTGTCTTTGTTGATTAAAAAAAAATTGCCGCATTGCCGAGTTCAACATTATATTTTACACGCCCAAGGATTGTTACTTTTAGGTTGTTTTATTTTTGTATTTGTGTGCGTGTGTGTATGTGTGTATTTTATCATTTGTAGATTAATCATGCTCAACGACAGACTAATGCCAAGAATAAAAACTATAGCTAGACTAAGAGAAAGTGAAAGAATAATTTTTTCATAATATTCACGTATTTATACATAGCCAATCTGAGAAGACGTCATTATGAGGGGGAAGCACCATTCAGTAAGTTTCAAAAGTACCTTCATACCCATCAATGGACTCATGGTATCCCCGCCCTGTCTCGTGTATGGCAGCACATAAAATTGTCAGACGTCCGTCTTGGGGCCCGTCCACAATATAGCCTATATAGTTGCTGCCGTTGGACGTTAAAACCCAACCAATGAGGGAAGCACCATTCAGTAATTTTCAAAAGTACCTTCATACCCATCAATTGATTATAGTTATGCTTTTTTCTTCTTTCCACGGGCGCCACGGCTCATTAAAGGGTGTTATATATTCGGAAGTATTCGTGTAAACCATAGATAGTATAATACTTGGTCAAAACTGAGTATACTCTTTATGAGCTGATTGCACCATTAAGTAATCACTAAAAATATCTCCTTAACTATCAATTATTGATAATAATTATACTGATTTTTCCCCCACTGACGCTTCGACTCATATAAGGATGCTGAATATTCCAAATAATGCAGCATGTAAAACCATGCCTGTCATAATCTTTTTCCTTGACCAAAAAGAAAAGAAAATTAGCGTGAAGAGGAAAGCTGCTTATTCTAAGTTTTTTTTTCAAAGACAAATGAAGCTCAAATTATCACTTTTATTTTAAGGGAAAATATGAAGCGTCTCTTGAGGCATGCACGCACTGCTGATAAGTCTTGCCTGATATTCTTTTTATTTTATTTTAAAAGCCCCAGTGCGCACTGGTGCTGATTCCATCGACGTGGATCCGCCCCTGATTATTTTCAATGCGTAGCGAAACTGTGCATTGAGGCGCACAAGGAATGCCCAACGCTCGGCGCACGAACATCTGCCTGTCTAACACATCTTATTCTACAGCTATGATATTTATAGACTATACATTTATTTGAGAAAGAGCAAAATAAGACTCTGTCTTGGTGATGCTTTTTTCGATGAAATTTTGTCAGGTCAAAGTGACCGATTCACATTGTGACAATTCGTAACTGTATCTCTATGGCGATCACTCACACAAACAATTCGGAACATGGTTAAAAATAAAATAGGTTTTAGTTGAGGAAGTGGTTAAGCGAGTTCGATAAATACTGTGGTTCTTAAATACTTTACGCTTCTAAGCTCTGCGATTATTCATCACCAATAAACCAATGCTGATTTTATTTTCATTCTAAAAAAAAAAAAAACACCCCCCCCAAAAAAAAAAAAAAAAAAACCCCAAAAAAAACAAAACAACAACAACCCCCCCCAAAAAAAAACAAAAAAACAACAAAACAAAAACAAAAAGAAAACAACAACAACAAAAAAAAACACGTCTTTCTGTTTTCGTCCGTTATATGATTGTATGTTGTTACGAAACGTAGCCTACCCTGCATGAATATATTTGTTATGTTTTAATCAGCTCATTTCCTAACGTCCGTCCCAGTAAATATTTATATCGGGGAGTGGACAACTAACAGAGCCAAAGTACTAGGACTTCTGCCATAAATCGCCCCATGCATATGTACGTGTGTTAGTGTCGATACGTCTCTCCTGGAGATCTGGACATGATTCACACCAGTCATCCTAAGCACTATTCCAATCAATCTATTGCGGCCAAGGAATTTAAGTCGGAAAAACACGTCTCTGCCTCGTGATATCTGAACATGGCGCTTGTACCTTAATCTTCTTACATAACTCGAGCAATTAGATTGAATATAGTTGACACTTTTGTGTCCAGGGGCGAACTAAGATGAGCGGATTTGAAGATGGGCTAACCGCCGCCTGATTCAAGTGCACCTATGATGCTTAATTTGAATTGATGTAGCGGGCCCGTTAATGCGGCAGAATCAACGCATGTAAAGACACAGACTGTGGCTTACAGCACACCGGTTAGGGGGATTACATTGCGGTTTCTACGCTTTTGTCTATAGAGACCGCACTAGTCATCTGGTACATGCTACCTGGCAATATGCTCCATGATATTTATAAATTAGATCTGATACAGACCACCCAAGTCACCGCAGTGCTAGGTGATAATACCTCATCATTGGATTAAATTTTAAATCCTGGTTTATGCGCTGGTTGTCCGAGCCACCATAACACCCATCGCACAAACAACACCCACAGTAACCTTCTTACACGTAGATGCTTTGTTTGGCCCGGGCCACTAAAGAAGCTTTTTGAGATTCTATTTAACTGATTGGTCTCAAGATAGTGATTTTAAAAGATTGGATATGTTGACGACGCACGTTCATTAACTAAATCAAGGTCTTCTTCCCAAATGTGTAATAATTTCGGACCAAGAGTGCTTTTATATCAAAGCAATCAACATTTTTGGACACCAGATAAGCAGATAAACACCCCATAAAAATTCCCGCAAATTAGACGAAGAGAATGACATAATTGATTTCACACTGTGATGTGTATCTTAGATTTGTACATGACCTTCGCTTTATTGTATAAAAAACAAACAAACATAAATTTAATTTATTTCTCGATGCATCCATTGCGTTAAGATGGTTTGAGCATATTGTCTTCCTGAGACCACATTTTATGGTGGACTATGGTGGCTGTATCATGTATGCATATAACCAAGCAGTAAAATGTCACACTACAGACAAGCTAAAGTATAATAATACCAGTGATCAAACATTTCGGGATGACACGTTTTTTTTTAATTGATTGTGGAAAATAATGCATAGAGCCCAGTGTTCTACAAGTTAAGTGACTGCACAGCATTTTATAAAAAAAAAAAAACTAAGAGAAGCGTGTGTAGGAGTTAAAACGGCGATTGACCTTAAGATGTTGTTTTCAAAACGCCATGCTCTGTCTCATGATAACCATGGCAACGAAAAATGAAAACTTCCTAGTTGTCAAAACATTTTTTTTTTAAATTTTGCTCATTGAACGAAATGCCGAGCGTGACGCATAGCCAGTATAATTGAACTCATTAGACACATATTACTGGCTTGAGAAAAATAATTATCGAGTTAAAAGCGGGATTTCATATCACTGGCCACTGTTAGGGGCGACTGGGCAAGGTTGTCGGTGCTAACAAGGGACAAGACAAATCACAGGGAATATAGCAAACGACTAACGAGAGATGGCAGTTCAAATATAATTAAACCAAAATAATAGGAATCAGCATAAACATAAAATTCATAAAGATGTAACAGTACAAACTGATGTTAAGTAATGATATACGTGGGAAAATGCTCAGCTCATGAGTCTAGTTAACTTTTAGTATCCGGCTCAACACATGGTGTGGCTCAAGGTCGTAGCCATAACAATTGCTTTCCATTCTTTTTTGGTGGCGCACACATAAACCATAATCAAATCAAAGCCGACATTTAAAAAAAAATCAAAACCTTGTTTATCTAACGGAGAGGTCAAGAGTAGAGTTATCAGTTTCAGTTTCACCAAATTTGGTGGTTTCTTTATACCTCTGTAAAAACGTGGTTTTGGGCTCCGTATCCATCAGCCTCCAACAATATTGGCTTTACATGCTTTACACGCACTAAAATATTTTCTCTGCAGCTTTACGACCAGAGCAGACACTCATAATAATGGGCAATTTTCCAGATTAAATTACACGTAGGCCATAACCTAGAAAATTTAAACGTGTACAATGTGAATTAGATATTTTTTCAGATTTAATAGAGTCAAGCTGTAGTTGTGGTTCGAAAACTAGAAACTAGTTACATGTATATTATGTACGTTTACAAACACAAACAAACTCTATCTAGACTTAGTTTCCTCTTTATTAATTATTAGACATTTGTATTCCTCGGCGTTAGGTTTAGGATACTTCATAGACTATAGTAATGTCTAGCTATCATTGCAGAAATCACACTACAAAAAAAAAAAAAAAAAAAAAAAAAGAAAACTTCAAAGCTTGTGTTTTTTGTGTTGTGTGTCAATGACATGAGTATTAAAAAAAAAAACTTTTCGAAGCCGAAGAAAATTACTGAAAGAATTAGCTTGAAAAGCAAATAAACTGATCAAAATGTTCAAATAGCGCACATGAAAACATTCGAATTCTTTATCTTTCGAACTGCTAACAAAATATAAAAGCGACTTCCCTCACCTACGGTTCAAACAAATTAAAATAAATTTACTCCGTCTTAACGCCCTATTCCTTCTAAATATAAGAAAGAAAGATATTGACAGACTAAAAAAATGTTAACCTTCATCTGCAAAAACTCTTAATTTCAATTTGTATGCCTCTTTTTCCAAGGAAAATAGATTACAGTTATAGTTGTGTGTTTATGAGTATTTATGCGGGTGTGTGGGTATGTGAGATAAAGATAGAGACCGAGGGAGAGAGAAAGAGAGAGAGAGAGAGAGAGAGAGAGAGAGAGAAGGGGAGGGGGTAGTAAGTTATTATTTTAAAACATGGATAAATCTGTCAGCTCTCTGTGTATCTTTGATGATTATTACGTATTTTAAATTTTTTTTATTGTCATCGTGTGTACATTTTGCTCTAATAACCAAAATGAATTGCATGTGAAAGGACATTGGGGAAATTTCGAATCTTTGAATCTTTGAATCTTGAATCTTGTAGGAAGTCTTGGACTAGGATAAGAGTACCAAAGTTTATTGATAATCAACAACCGTAAGCTTCGGAAGGGACTTAATGACCATTAACGAATTCAACTTTGAAACCAAACATCAACTCGATATTGTTGTTGATATTGAGCTAGTTAAACGTCCAACGTCAGCACTATATAGGCTATAAACCTCAACTGGAAATTCAACCGTTCTATTATGTACAATATGCCTTACGTTTATCTTACAGGTATAGGAGACAGTGGTCTTAATAATTTGCTGAAAACGTTTAATCTTTTTTTTAATTTAAGCACTTTTATGGCCTTTTTACACAACAAATAGAACTGATGAGCAGTCTAATATATACAATGTGATTGTAATACATTAAAATCATATCATATCATATGAATTATTCTGAGACAGTGATTTAATCGGGTACACGCCTAGTACATAGTGGCTACCCCTCTCTATATCCACGCCGTCTTCCATGTAAATGTACATGCAGGAGTCATGGTCTCCCCGCCCTGTCTCGTGTGTGGCAGGACATACAATTGTCAGACGTCAGTCTTGGGATCTGTCCACAATATAGCCTATATAGTGCTGGTGTTGGAGGTTAAACTCAACTCAACAACAACTCATCTCTATCAATGACGTGACTGATTAACTTAAGTTTGATTTCCCTAAATTTCGGCACAATAATTATTTACGGAGAGGTTCTGGTGTGTTATTCAGACAACCTATGTAAGATCAAGCCTTAGCAGTACTTGTACCACGCACAACAATAGAAAACTTATTGAAATTATTGATCACGTTTGCAGGACTATTGACTTAATGATTTTTTATGTTCAGTAGACCAGTATCCATAGTCAAAATTTGGAGCTGATAGCAGCGAACTAAAAGACTGCACACATTAAATTAGATGCGATGGTTGTAACAGCTGATTCAGAAAGCGTGAGCACGGGAGTAAAACAATTATGTGATACAATTGCAGTCATGCTAGGAGAAGTAATATTGGGATAAACTTAACAACAGCATTAAATTAAAACGGTTCTGTATGCAAAGTTACGTTGCATCCTTTAGATACCCAGACATGAAACTGTCAGGATTGAGGCAATCTGTGTGTCTTTGATTGTATTCTGTTCTGTGAGATTTATTCTGGTTGTTGTTTTTTTGTGAGAAGTTTTCATTAATTTGTTGTTGTTTTTTGTATTCTTCTTTGTTTCCTTTGAGAGTTACTATATTGTTCGATTCTTTTTTGTTTTGTTGTTGTTGTTTTGTTGTAATTATGGTTATAGTCTTTTTGTTTTGTTTCTACTGTGTTAAAACTCTCTGTTACTGTAATTGCCCGATAGTTGGACTTTTGACCAATGTTTTATAGACTGTCGATAGAGCGCTACTAAGGCTCAGCATTCTGTGCATATAAGTCAGCACTCTGAATACATGTATTACTATCCTATACATGTATTCGTTGTAAAGATTTTTTCTATGGATCCTTTCCTATCTTTTTTTTTCTTGTTCTACTTTACTTTTGTCTTTTAACGTCTTCCTCAAAACAGAAACAAACAAAAATTAATGCACTATACACTCCTGTTTTTCTGGGTTTTTTTTATTTTTTTTTTTCATTGGGCATGATTACATTACAAAGAACAAACCTGTAGGCATGTATTTATGTCAAGAACAGAAGCAACGGTGCATTTTTTGTTGTTGTGTACATGGTATTTGAAAAGCAAAACATAAAAACAAAACAGAACAAAACAAAAACAAAACTATAAATAAACAAAAAAAAAACGCTACCAACAACAAAACAATACTAAAAACAAACAAAACTATTATAACAAATATAAAAAACAAGGTGCAGTGCATTAAAAGAAAATCACACGTGAAAAATAAGTAAATAATATCTGAATTATGGGGAGCGTGGGAAAAGGTGAAGCAAGACTATTCCAGCGACTAAGAACCAAAAGTAAACCACGAAGTGGATTCATACAAACAATGATCGTCTGCTCGGCAGCTTAGACTTGCACAAGGTAACTACCATTGATGCCCTCTCTAAGAACCAGAGTCTTGTTTCCCCTGGTCATCGATGCTTCCACCCTGATGATGCCATAAAAAATGTACTGATGTAAAGAGCAGGAAACCGCCTCACGCACACCGCACAGACAGTCCCTACCTTGCCTTAGCCTATCACAGTCGCCGCTCAGCGCTCAGGGCCAAAGGGGGCAGGGCCTAGGGCGGTGTCTACGTCCGCCGCGGGCCAATCAGACACGGCGATACATCTCCGCAGGGCGAGCCGCCGGCTTACATTCTGCGCTGTACAGATGCCTGCTACTCTAATTGGCTGGCGGGAGAGGGGCGGACGGAGTTTCTTTAGCCGTACCCTCCCGCACACGCATTCCATACTTGTTTTGACGGGCATAACACGCACGGTCAAAGCGCAGGCCCTGGTGATTTTAATCCATTCTACACCGATACAATTTCTACACTCCCCCCTCTCCCTCCTCAACTGACCCCTCCCCTTCACACCTCTCTCCGACGGGCTAGGAGAGCCTAGACGGTTGTTCCCCCAAGCCTCACACTGGACGGTTTTGTGCCTGCAGCGCTCGTGGATCTAGGCTAGAGCTAGGCTAGACTGTGACGGCGACACACACAATCTCCGTGACACAGACCTTGAGTAACAACAGAGAAAGACCGGACGACACATCTTGAGTCATGGCCCGTGAACTACTGTGAGCAGTGTTTAGTCTGTGTGGTCAGAGCTGACCGAAACACCTACTTACACATACCTAGACCTAGATCTAGATATCTACATCGAGATTTCAGATTTAAATCTAGTGTCTCCAGAGCGCCAGTTTGATTCACTGATCATTTCCTGATCTATTTTAGAAAGTGTGTAGATCTAAGTTTTTTTACAATGTGTTTAGTAGATCTACTCACAAGTTAATAGAAATATATTAGGCTCTAAATTAGTTAAGACCATTCCATTATAGATTAAGTGTGTTTATTTTACATCAAATCCTACTTTTAAATCTTTATCTAAATTAAATCTAGATTAGACCTATAGATTTTTTGTGTCGATCTAATCTAGATCTAGATCTAATCTTGTTTACATTCTTGTGTTTTGTTTGGAGATTCATTGGAGGAACATTCACTAGCCATTCTCGCTCACATGGAGGAAAGCTTGTGTTTTATATCAGTTCTAAGTGTGGAATAGCGCGTTTCCTACAATAAGAGCTGTGTTTCTGCGTTTATCTCTAAATTAGTATGAAATTCAAGCTTAGATCTTAATAATCCGAGATAAAAAACGAGATTATAATACAAAACCCAGACCTATAGATCTATATTGTAAAATTTATTCTACGCATCACCACCATAGGGCCTAATTTTGCATATAGACCAGAGAATCAGATCATAATTATTTTGTATTCCCTTGCATAGAACTAGATCTAGACGTGTAGGCCTAAGCCTAGGAAAATGTGACCAGGTTTTGTTGTTATATTTTTTTTTACAGAAAAAAAGAACCAAAAAAAAAAAGTTAAATAAATAACTATAATTTATGTAGATCTAGACTTATGGCACATTAGGTTATCGAAGGATTGTTGTTAGGTATTCAATAACTTACTGTCTGCCAAACACTGCTAAAGAACAGAGAACGCTCATCAGTTTAGATAGACTAACTTCATTAAAAAATTTCAACAGGGTATTATAAACTGTTATTTTTTTTGATGATGCTTTGTTGTGGAATGTAGGAAAATAACAGGAACATCAGCGTTATAAAAATGGAAAAAAATATGTATCGTTTTAAGAGAAATAAAAATAACACATAATGATAAAATGCTAACAATAACAATTAAAGATTACTTTAATGGTAATATTATAATTGATA
>RQTK01000479.1:196025-211325 GCA_003991915.1 Elysia chlorotica
TCTCCTCTCTTCCTCTCTCCCTAAATCACACTCTCTCTCTCTCTCTCTCTCTCTCTCTTCTCTCTCTCTCCCTCTCCCTCCATACTTCCTTTCTCCATTCCTTCCTTATTCCGAGCCTCGTTCCTGTTGGTCCCAGCATGCCTGTGTAGTCGAGCGGAAAATTTCTCTCCATGCCTCCAGATTGATGGACAGAAAATCATGAACCGTACTGAGCTTTTCAAGAAAGGGGAGGTTGGACCAAATTAATGGGGAACCAGCCCTAGAAGAATTAAAAAAAAAAACGTTTGTTAGCGGCAGTATCGGGCGGAACCAGTCCAGAGCCTTCAGTTCTACATTACATGCTTAACACCAGCGAATATCATTATGATTTGTGCAGGCGTGTTAATTTTGTGTGGCAGTGGTGTAGTTACGGGTTTGCGGCTTGTAATATGATCAAGGCACGTCTCAAATAACCAGGGCTGGAAAATCTAATCGGGGGAGAAAATCGCTAGGGCTGAGGTTGGGAATAGTTCGCGTCTCTGTGAGATGGGCTAACACTAACAGAGGATGGTGCAGGCTGAGAATCAGGAGGATCGTCTGAATGAATGAAGTCCCCCTGGCCGCGCCGCTACTCCCTTGCCGCTCCGTCGCTCCCGCTCCCTACGTCTCCGCTGACCGTAGAAATCCTCTAATTCCGCGTGAAAAACGCTATTCACGCCGGGACAAAACGCCACAAAAGCCTGTGTGCCTGGCTGAGAGCTTTGCAAAGAGCCCCATTTGTCGCCCGGCGCTCGTCTCTCTTCCCACAGCCGACCACCATCCCCCTCCCTGTCCACCCATTGAGAAGGCGCTGTCTGGCCCCATGTAGAAGTAGAAGTTCTCCCCACAACATAATCATTAGCCCGTTCCGGGGTCGTCGGGGCCAGGTTTGATTCACTGCTCGGACCAGAGACTGCAGCAATCTGACCCTCTATGGGGGGACGAACCGTGTACCCCTCCTCCCCCCCCCCCACACACACACACTCACCCCTTTTACCCACCCGGCCACTCTTTCCGAATTCTATCTTTCCTCAACTTTCACTTCTACTCCATCTTTAATTTTCTGCGGTTTTGGGCCCTCTAAATTTTCCAGTGTTTTGTTGTCGCTCCTCTTTGGTACCGTTCGATCCCTTCTGTTCTTTAGAGGAGGGGCACTCTGATGCAGTTTAACCTCTATGTTCTTAAGGAAATCATCATACGGCGGCGAGTTCCAAGACTAACGTCCAATGCTATTATGTGCTGGCACACTGCTGACAGTGCAATGATATCAAGATTCTTGTCTCAGCCACTCACATTATACACTGTACTGTCAGCGAATCCCAACAGTAAGGGAAGAAAAACCGATAAAAAGAAACCTGACCGATAGTGGATTCGAACCGCGTACGATCCCAACGCTCTACTACTTACATAAACAACATAGCTTTGGTGATGCCATTGAAAGTTAAGAAACAAACTCACTCACCACTCGCGTCATTTTTTGCCCTTTTCTGGTCTTTGGATTTTGTGTTTATTTAGAACTTGGTCTAAACCCGTGACATAAGCCAAACAGATTCTGAGATACTGATCTAAAGTCCTCACAGACACTATCCCAGCTATCTGCCCGATGAACATTCATTTCGTTAAATCGTAATTTTCATTGTTTTCTACAAAAATTGGACTATCTACGAACATCACTCGCGGATATTTACGTGGTCTTCGTGTGTGTGTGTGTGTGTGTGTGTGTGTGTGGTAATATGTTGCTATATTTTGAGCCATAATATTTGTTTTGTTTTAAGGTGGAGGAAAAAGTTTAAGATAAATTATATCGTTGATACTATTTCAAAAAATACTCACTGACTCTAAGTAGGATATTACTTAAAAATACATAGATCACTTTCCCCCTCTTCATCCTAAATGTGTTCACTTCACTCAAGTTGGTGACTGTACCTGTTATTTTGGGTCTCATCGCCCGACACACACACGTTCTAGGTAGATGTCCATGTCGGGGGGTCTCCGATTTGGGAAGATCTCCGCGGCTCGAGTCGAACTCGTGCTCACATACCTGAGATGGACCTATGTATTGAGTATCTCCGTAATCCAGGCACTATCCTATCTTGTTTTACAAGAATATTTATGTTGATACATCTGGAGTTCGACCACTGCGCTGTTTTAGATTACATGTATATAGTTCTAGTAGGTATTCCCCTAGTGTCGCCCCAACCTGGTTAGTGTACACACCCAGCATGGCGGCTCTCGATATTGTTTTTTTTTTTTCCTTCTATTTTTTGTTTATCTTTTTTCATAGTCTTCTTTTTTTAATTCGCGTAGCGCGGTGAATAGAGTGTGGCCTCCGTTCGCCATATCTCGGGATGACAGTGCTAATTGTGGGGGAGGCTCCAGGGGAAGGAACTCGTTAGAGCGAGCTGTTTGTCACGGGAGAGCACTGAAAGCCTGCTTGAATGGGGCGTTGCCGGAATCGGGACAGGTTTGACGCGCGGTCTCAACAAGGGGGAAAAAGGGGGTCGTGAACGGAACGACGGGGTGTAAAGCTTCCAAATAAAACGGAGCTTTTTATGCTTTTTTAAAAGTCTTTTTTTCTCAACTTGACAAGGAATAATACAATTGATTTTTTTACCGACGACATGGCTTTAATTAATTTGAAACTGTTATTTCACCATTGGGTAAACTCTGTTCGTTAAAATATCACCCGGCACCCCCGTCTAAGGATAGGATTCGTATCTAGTAATATTTATAAACCTCTGCAGTGAAACAATATTAGTACAAAGTACTATCATTATGGTAACCATGTATGTCGCCATTGTGTAATGTAAGCTGCTTAGGACAAGTATGTCTCGTGAGTTCAGGCTGCAAAATCTTTGGAGATCGGATGGGTCGGTCAGTAGTATTTACGTGACTAAATTCTGTGGCCTGGATTATTAAGAAGTAGAAGTTGCTGTTCCTTAAAAAATCCAGACTGGTACCATAACAAGTATTTTCAAACTTAAAATGCCAACATATATCCGACACACACACAACATATAATCATGCAACCAACACACTTCCGGTGTACTCAATATACATCCAACACACATACAAAACACATCAAACACACATCGAATACACTTATAACACACATCCAGCACAACCTCCACATATATATAACACATAATTATTTAACGCACAAACACACATAATCCATACTACTCATTTAAAATATAGTTAACATACATGCAACACACATCCAACACTTCGCCAACAGATCATGATTCTCGAAATACAACGGCACGGTACACCGGGTTTTCAAACCATGTTGATAAATCTCTTCGCGAGTTGTTGTCAGTTTTGACGACTCCACCTCCACACCTGGCATCTAGCCGGGATTCCCCATTGAGCACCTGACGGCACCCAGTGCGGCGCTATCGTCTGCCCGTGCGAGCCTCTGGTGGAGCGACTCTGTTTACGACCAAGGGTTGAGGGCGAATAAACGCCAGCGGAGCAGCGAACAAACACGCCTTTTTCTGTGGGCCTCTGCGGGTTTGAAGTCTAGTTCCTTTCTCAACGCCAGTTCGCCCTTGTAATGGGACATTTTTTCACCTAGTCCCTCTACAAATTAATAACATCCGCACCTCACCCCAGTTTGGCTCCCGCAGCCAATTAAAAAGAAAAAAAAAAGAATTTTGGCCTCGACAATATTTCTTTTCTCCGGAGTCGGCGGTTACACTGTGTCGGATTTTCCCCATTTTTTGCTCGGAGTTCCGCTGTATAGATGATGGTGTTTTCAATTTACGGCCGACTGTTTGCATTGGTTTCTATAGGTTTATGCAGGCGGAACACTAGAGCTCCTGAATAATGCATGGAGGGCCCGCAAGTTCGGGCTTACGTCGCCCTCTCTTCCAGTGAAGATTGAGAGATACGGTCGAAATTAGAAAGTTGAGATCTGGAATTGGTTAAGGCACTAGACGGACGGGCACAGACTGTACCCCTTGATTGTAATTAGCCAAGTTCTCAAGTTTGGGGTTCCCACTTTTCTGTATCTTGGACTTAAAGACTTATACATGTATTGTTTTATTTACAATCTGGAATTTATACAGATTTTAGTGCAACGACAAAGTTTTAAAAAGAATATGCAAGTTTTGCAGAGTGTGAACTTCTATTTTATGTCTTAAATATTATGAGAGAGATAGGTAAAAGAGAAAGAGGAGAGATAGAGAGTCAGTGTCAGAGAGACACAGACAGACATAGACGTAGAGAGAGAGACAGACTTTCAAATGGTTAGAGAGAAAAAGAGAAGCTAGAGAGATGGATAGAGAAAGGGAGAGGGGAAGAAAGAGAGAGAGATAGAGATAGAGAGAGAGACAGAAAGAGAGAGAGAGAGAGAGAGAGAGAGAGAGAGAGAGAGAGAGACTGGCAGAGAGGCTGACCAAGAGCCAAACAGAGGAGACGTACATAGGCATAGGTTGGAGACAGACAGACAGACAGACAGACAGACAGACAGACAGACAGACAGAGACATTGACAGGAAGACAGGAGTAAGAGGGCGCCCAGCCAGGTCGATAGAGCGCCACTTGATGTGCTTAAGTAGTGAAGAGAGACTCACCAGGCCGGCCCATTGTCTGCCTTAATTGCTCACTAAAAGCCCGGCATTTGTCAGGCGATGGCCGATCACTGCTCACTCTACTCCCTCTACTCACTCTATCCTCCTGTCCCCCCCCACACACACACACACACACACTCCCCGCTGGACCAATGGGCGAAATGGACCTCACTCAGGACACACAGACGATGATCATGACTGTATGTACACAGATCAGGCAGGTCAAGGCCGGTTTGGCACCGGGGTTATGGTCATCACCTGAACTTTATCACTGCTACGGATTCTATTGTCCAGTCTACTACCATGTGGACGTGCTAGTATATGCATGTATTTTAAGTTCGACCACTTAGATCTAGCTGCTTCAGACAATGCATCGCCAATCAACCAGTCATAGAGTGCATGTTAGTAGTACACCAAGAGGCTGGGGCTTAGGGAAATGTGATGTGCTCTCTCTCTCTCTCTCTCTCTCTCTCTCTGTGTCTCTCTCTGGATGTATCTTTGTGTCTCTCTCTCCATCTCTCTCTGTCTCTGTCTGTCTCTGTCTCTCTCTCCATCTCTCTCTGTCTCTGTCTGTCTGTCTGTCTCTCTCTCTCTCTCTCTCTCTCTCTCTCTCTCTCTTTCTCTCTCTCACAACACTTTGCTTAACTATGTTCCAAATCGGATAATCGACGCAATATTGAAACAAATTGTAAAAGTTGACAAAACCACTAGTGTCTAAAGACATAGAGCCGTCATAAATAATGTCTAACAGAACTGTCAATATTTCGACACATATTGAGGAACTGACAGTGGTGAAACTTATAGTAACTGTTCTCTTTTATTTACGAAATTATTCCGTGAAATTTGAAGACAGCAGGCTTTTTCTATCCATACACCATTCTCTACCTCTATTCACTCCAACGATATTAATTGTGTTGACATGCGGATGAGGCGCGGGGTGAATGTCTGCATGTCTATCTGTGTGATTCATACGCCCGCGTCGTATGAACTCACGGCCTCTTCTTTTATTTTCCCACAAAATGATTTTTAATCGAAACTTTTGAGGTACGACCCGGACGCCTTTATCCTTCCGCTTGTTGTGCGGCTGCGCCGTGACGAGGCGCGCTGTGTTTACATTGAAAACAGGGCGCCCCCTGCCGGGCCGGCGGAGTCTTCCTCCCCGCGACAAGAAGTTGTCCGCAAATAGTGAAGAGCTCCGAGAAAAGGGCCAGAAACAAGGCCCGACGATTGTGTGGTTCACGGGCCAGAGTGCGATCTTTCGCGCCTCTCAAGGGCCCTAGCAACGCAAAAAAATAAAAAAAAATTAAACTTGTTTCTTGTGCTCATACAATCGAGCGTGTTAGGGGAGGGTCTGTTGTTTAGTACATGTGTATCTCGCCTCCTCCTCGCCTCTCTCTTGCAATTTTTCTTTCTTTCTTTCTCTCTCTTTCTCCCTCTCTCTCTCTCTCTCTCTCCGTACGTCTCTTTCTGTCTCTGTCTGACTCTGCCTGTCTGACTGTCTGTTTGTCTCCCCCCTCTCTCTCTCCTTCTCTCTCTCTCTCTCTCTCTTTATTTGAGACATGGAACTGAAGTGCAGGCCGTTAATCTGATTGCAAATGCTCCCAATGAGTCTTTGTTCCTCGGTGTCATGGGGAATTTGTTTACAAGAAATTAAAAACGAATATTAACCGATATCCATTGGTTGAGTCGATACATGATATACACTGTGTACCAGTACATATACATGTAATGCAATCAACCAAGTCCCAACTATCCCACTGTAAGATCCCGTCTCCGTAAAGAACTTCCCTTTATAGATCATAGTATTTAAACCAGGAGAGATGTCCAATATCTCAACCGAAGATTTTTTTAATCTACATGGCCTTGATGGATCAACATGAAGAGTAGTTTAGCGCTGGGGCGTTAACTTTATCTTGCAGCGTAAGGGCCGCGGCCTCGGGGGAAAAGCATTTAACTTTACACAGTGTATCTATTATAAATTGTCTTTTGCCTCAGCGTGAGGATGCGTACAAGAAAAGCTAGAGAAAACGATCGTCTTGAAAAAAAAAAAAAAACGTTTCTGAGACGGAAGTTGAGTTGAGTTCAGTAGGTTTTAACATCCAACTTCAGCACTATATAGGCTATATTGTGGACGGACCTTTTGCGTCGGAAGCCGATGTTCTACCCCAAGACCACCGCGCGCCCCTGAGACAGAAGTAAATGTCTCAAGTTTTAAAGGGCTTATTTACTGCGAAGGTTTTTGAGATAAACGTTTGGCTATTAATTGCGTGCTTCATTACCGAGAGAGAGAGAGAGAGAGAGAGAGAGACAAAGGATACTAAGACTTCTCTCTTAGCTGGTCATATCAAAATGATCCCAACCTGAACATTACAGCACAAAAGTGGTCTCGACATCAATGATGTTTTTTGCCTACTGGGTTTCCAGATGAGTCCAATACTGTGTACCCTGTATCCCAAATCAGTTTTCACGGCCTACGCGCCTGCTTTGCCTACTGGGTTTCCAGATGAGTCCAATACGTGTGGCCTGTATCGCCATCAGTTTTCACGGCCTACGCGCCTGCCAGGCGGCAGGCAATACTGATCAATGCCAGTGAATGGTGAAAATTGGCAAAATCCAGTAACTGACCCAACTGTCTCCAAACTGTCCACGATCCCTTAGTCCTCACGTCAGGCCTCACCCCAAGTCCTCGCCACCGCGGAGAAAAAAATACAGACTTTGCGATCCACCGGACGATAGCTGATAACGTAACAACACCCTAAGACATGCTACTTTCCTGATCGTTTATTGGCTCCACGAGTTTGGGTAGAGATATGATTGGACTCCGGTGCAGATTCCCCTTACCTACCGTCTTCGTTGTCATTGTGGGTCCCATTATCGCAAGTTCTCTATTCTGTGGCTGCTCTGCCCGTTTGTTCTGATCTAACTGTCCTTGTCTCCACTTTAGCCCCACTGAACAGGACCACTCGGACCCGCACTGCTTTCTCCACGCGAAGACCAAATCTGCGCTCTTTCAGCACAAGAGCTCTTTTTCTCCCGCAGCGTGAGGGGGACATAACTCTGTTTGCCGGGCGCTGCTTCCAGCCACTCTGGTGACTCTGAGTTCCGGTGTTCACAGTTCAGGCCCCTGTGTGTTTTGCTGGATGTTAAACCTCTTCTGGGATATTACGGTCTGTCCAGTGTCAACTGTCCCTCAACACCCGGACAGGCGGACACTCGAGCTGTTGTCCATGTCTTGTCTGCACATGATCCTTCTCGCCCTCTTCTATAATCCGCGTGAAAACGGTATAACACGCTCTGTTCGTCTATGAGATTTATTGGAATTTTTCAGGATGGAAGTTGTTTCTTAAGCAGTTTTTTTTTTTTGCAGTGGTCTATCGAGTGGTTTATGTACTTGTCTCTTGTATGTGATATTTTCTGCGTGATCTTCATGAAAGATGACCCATATATAGAAAGTTAGAAAGAGGGGGGGGGGGGGAGAAAGATACATACAAATAGAAAGACAGACTGACGAACAAACAGACATGGAGATAGAGAGAAAGAGAAAGATAGTGAACAGAGATAAGGAAACGGAGAAGAAAAGACAAATGGAAAAGTTATGCCTCGGTGATCAAAGTACAAAAAGTAAAGAAAGAAATGTGTTAAGGAAAGGGGGGAAAGAGTTGAAACACTGATAAAGACAGATACATGCACAGGGGAAAAACAAAAGAGAGAGAAAGAGAGAGAGAGAGAGAGAGAGAGAGAGAGAGAGTGAGAGAGAGAAAGGCGAAGACATTCAGAGAGAGGGGCATTTAGAGAGAATTTAGAGAGTCATTTGAAGAGAGAGAGAGAGAGAGAGAGAGAGAGAGAGAGACAGACAGACAGACAGACAGACATACAGACAGACAGACAGACAGACAACAGACAGAGATAGGGGGAGGAAAAGAAAGAGAAATTGTGTTGGTAAATGAGAAGCGTCTGTCCATCCCAGTGGTCAAGGGACTGACCAGACGAGACCGATCGTTGAGCAGATTATGCAAATCTAGTGTTAAAGAGCCGGGTCGTTAGGGCCCGTGGAGTCTTTGTCTCCCGAACTCTTGGACACAGTAATTATTCACTTTCTGTTTCTCTTTCTCTTCCTGCCTTTTTCACAATACTTGCCCGTCTTATAACTTCTCTTTTTTCCTCTTTATCGCTCCCTCTCTCTATGTATCAAAGACATTTTACCTATTTCTGTCTATCTCTCTGTTTATCTCACGCACTTTTCTCCCTTGCTCTCTATCTCTCTGCCCCCCCCCACCCCCTTCTCCCTCTGCCTTTCACCCTCTCTCTCTCTCTCTCTCTCTCTCTCTCTCTCTCTCTCTCTCTCTCTCTCTCTTTAAGTAAAACTTTCTTCTATGTAGCAAGTGATATCATTATGTCTCTTGATAAAGCCTGTAGTTCTTCGCAGGAAAAAATATTGCTCGCTCCTAGAGTGTTGGGCAGTCTTTCGAAGCCTAGTCAAAAGTTTACAAGGGGTGAAGAAGTAAACAAATTAATGTTAGCTATGTAATATAAACATCACATAAAACAATAATGCATTTTTTTTTAAATTACTATTAATTTTTGTTTATGGCTATGAAAAAAATAGTTTCTCAATACTATCAGATTTAATCTTAATTTTATAATAGTTAATACATTTTTTCTGCATCTTTGCAATGTTTTAAAAGCCATAATGTATTAAATGGTCAATGCATTCTGAAATCCCAATGCACTAACAGATTATAATTATGAAACCCAGGGGTGTTGCGTAAAAAACGTTTTAAAATTATCGGCAATTCTACAAGACCTTGGCATATCTCACGCATTCACCCAGTTGAAACATTAACATTTCATAGCACTCGACGCCTTATGAAACTACGGTGGTGAGAATTGCTTAGTTTTCCCATGGTTGTTGAAGAACGCTCCACCTCCTTCCTACTGCATTGAGCGCAAATCTAGGTCACCGCTAAGGGGTTGGGGGCGGTTCGGTAGCGCCAGTCTTCGAGAGTCCTCAGTTCCGCTCTGTGGACTGCGCAGGCGCAGAGGATTGGGTTTTTCACACAGCGCCATTCACTCTGGTTGAGAGCGACTCGGCAGGGCGCGATCAACTCCACTAAATAAATTATTTCAAAATGTTACATTTGGGACGGCCCGGCTAACTGAGCGCATGAGGACTGTTACGTGTCAACTTAAAAGTCTATGTTTTGTTTGAAAAATATAAAATAAAAATATAGAGTTAGCTCCAACGAGAAATGGAAAATTTTTATTGTGTTTGAACTAACCATCAGCGTTTCAGAATGTCTTTGAATGTTACGTGGGTAAAGCTAGAGTGTTAGGGCAAAGAAAATGATTGCTTTGCTTTTGAAAAGATGCAATTTGTTGTTGTTTCTGTCTTTTCACTTAACCCTGTATTTGTGGTAATCCTAAAAGCTAGGTCTAGGAATTACTGGCGTTACACTGGCTAAACTAAAAGGCTATCGTTCACCCTTTGCCGTATCTTTGCCGTATCTTTGCCGTTTTCCCCAGAGAAAGTCTTAGAACGACTTGAGTAACATGTAACTAAAACTTTCCTATAGAAAAGGATCTGACTAAAGCCTCCCTTTAAGAAACTATCTTTAACCCTTGCCATATGTTTGCTACTTTCCCCATAGCCAATTAAAAGAAAGGCTTGCGCTATATTTGACTAAAACCTCCCTATAGAAGGAGATCTGAATAGAACTTCTCCATAGAAGAGGACCCCTTTAAGAAACTATCGTTGATCTTGCCATAGGTTTGCTACTTTCTCCAAAGCCAAGTCGAAGAACAGATTGCTTTATATTTAACTTAAAACCTCCCTATAAGAGACCATCGTCCACAATTGCCATATCTTTGCTATTGTCTCCAGATTCAAACTTGCGATATATTTCACTAAAACATCCCTATAAGAGACTATCGTTGACCGTTGCCATATCTTTTCTACTGTCTCCAGATTAGAGCTTGCGCTATATTTAACTAAAACCTCCCTATAAGAAACTATCGTTCACCTTGCCATATCTTTTCTATCGTCTCCAGATTCAAGCTTGCGCTACATTTGACTAAAACCTCCCTATAAGAGACTATCGTTCACCTTGCCATATCATTTCTATTGTCTCCAGATTCAAGCTTGCGCTACATTTGACTAAAAACTCCCTATAAGAGACTATCGTTCACCTTGCCATATCTTTTCTATCGTCTCCAGATTCAAGCTTGCGCTACATTTGACTAAAACCTCCCTATAAGAGACTAACGTTCACCATTGCCATATCTGTTCTATTTTCTCCAGCGCCAAGTCGAAGAACAGCTTGCACGTTGACTAAAACCTCCCTATAACTTTAATAGACAATCGTTCACCCTTGCCATATCTGTTCTATTTTCTCCAGGGCCAAGTCCAAGAACAGTTTGCGTTATATTTGACCAAAACCTCCCAATACGAGACTATCGTTCACCTTGCCATATCTTTTCTATTTTCTCTAGAGCCAAGTCAAAGAACTACTTGCCCTACATTTGAGTAAAACCTCCTTATAAGACCAAGAGACTATCGTTGACCTTGCCATTTTTGTTCTATTTTCTCCAGGGCCAAGTCGAAGAACGGCTAGCGCTATATTTGAGTAAAACCTCCCTATAAGAGACAATCATTCACCTTGCCATATCTTTTCTATTGTATCCAGATTCAAGCTTGCGCTATTATTTGACTAAAACCTCACTATAACTATAATAGACAATCGTTCACCATTACCATATCTTTGCTATTTTCTTCAGGCCAAGTCGAAAAACGGCGTGCGCTATATATGAGTAAAACCTCCCTATAAGAGACTATCGTTCACCTTGCCATATCTTTTCTACTTTCTCCAAAGCCAAGTAAAAGAACTACTTGCCCTACATTTGAGTAAAACCTCCTTATAAGACCAAGAGACTATCGTTGACCGTTGCCATATCTTTTCTATTTTCTCCAGGGCCAAGTCGAAGAACGGCGGGCGATATACATGTATATGACTAAAACCTCCCTATAAGAGACTATCGTTGACCGTTGCCATTTTTGTTCTACTTTCTCCAGGGCCAAGTCGAAGAATGGCGGTCGGTCGCTGCGGGACAAGCTGGAGAAGATTGGACTCAAGTCTGCCCGCCGGCAGAACTAAAACCATAGAAGAGGATATGACTAATACCTCCCTATAAGAAACTATCGTTCACCTTGCCATATCTTTCCTACTTTCTCCAGGGCCAAGTCGAAGAACGGCGGTCGGTCGCTGCGGGACAAGCTGGAGAAGATTGGACTCAGTCTGCCCGCCGGCAGGAGGAAGGCCGCCAATGTTACACTGCTCACCTCGCTCGTGGAAGGTGCGTGCTTGGGTTCAGATCCCATTACCTTATTTTTAATTGAAATTTTAAAGGTTTAATTTTTGGTTAGATGGTCTTATCTGAATAAAGACAAAATTGGACATGTAAAAATAATCAATGTTATATGCATGGTACCTTTTGTGTGTATTACAAAACTTATTATCAGAAATAGAATGAAGTGAATGAAGAGAAGTTAGATCTAGGTAAACTAAACTACTGTATTATATAGCCTATGATTTGACCGGTTGAAGAAAGTACATGTTTACCTGCCTGTCTTTCTCTCTCCTCTCTCTTCCCCCCTCTCTCTCTCTCTCTCTCCCTCTCTCCCTCTCTCACACTCTTTTGATTTCTATCTATCTAGCTATCTCTTCATCTCCGTGATAGTAGGAAAAATTACCGCATGTGAGTTTTAAAATCCATCCATAAGATAGCCTTAGTGATAAACATGGGTGTTAGGAAACCAACAAAACCAGACCGCAATCTAATTAACAGGTATTCATTCCTTCATTCCCTCCTCCACCCTGTTCCCCTTCCAGGCGAGACGGCGCGGCTGGCCCGGGACTTCCAGTACCTGTGTGAGACCGAGTTCCCGTCCCGCCAGATGGCCGAGTACAACACCCGGCACGCCGACCCGGCAGACTTCCACAACCGCAAGAACATGCTGCTCGCCTCAAAGTAAGTCTGCATATACATAGGAGAGGAGAGAGAGAGAGAGAGAGAGAGAGAGAGAGAGAGAGAGAGAGAGAGAGAGAGAGAGAGAGAGAGAGGGAGAGAGAGAGAGAGAGAGAGAGAGAGAAAGAGAAAGAGAGAGAGAGAGAGGAGAGTGGACCTGGGGTAGAACATCGGCTTCCGACGCAAAAGGTTCGGGTTCGAGCCCTGGCGATTGCGCACCCTACTGGTTGGGTCGGTGTCAGTTTAATGTGACTGGCTGAGACAGGAGTCATGGTATCCCCGCCCTGTCTCGTGTGTGGCAGCACATAAAATTGTCAGACGTCAGTCTTGGGGCCCGTCCACAATAAATAGCCTATATAGTGCTGACGTTGGACGCTAAACCAACTCAACAATATCTTCTCTCTGCGTGTCCTTCCAGAGAAATCTTGTCTAACCTATCCATCCTTCTCTCTGCGTGTCCTTCCAGAAAAATCGTGTCCAGAAAAATCGTGTTTAACAACCTATCCATCCTTCTCTCCTTGTGTTCTTACAGGCAAATCGTGTTTAACTGTGTTCTTGAAGGCAAATCGTTTGTAACATTCTTCTCTCTGTGTGTCCTTGCAGGCAAAGTCTTCTCTCTGTGTGTTCTTGAAGGCAAATCGTTTGTAACATTCTTCTCTCTGTGTGTCCTTGCAGGCAAATTCTTCTCTCTCTTTGTCCTTGCAGGCAAATCGTTTGTAACATTCTTCTCTCTGTGTGTCCTTGCAGGCAAAGTCTTCTCTCTGTGTGTCTTCTTGCAGGAAACTCGTATGTAACATTCTTCTCTCTGTATGTCCTTGCAGGCAACTCGTATCTACATTCTTCTCTCTGTGTGTCCCTCCAGGCAGATCGTGAAGGAGATGGCCGACCTTCTCGCCCAGGACCGCTCGCCCATCAACAACAGCCGGCCCGCCATCATCCTGGAGCCGAGCATGCAGCGACACCTGTCCAACTTCAGCCTGCTGACCCACGGCTTTGGCCAGCCGGCCGTCATGGCGTCCTTGAACTGTGTGCTGGGCTACCTCACTGAGTCGCTCAAGCTCGTCGACAAGTCCTACACCGGCGGCGGCGCAGCGGGAGGCGCTAGTGGTAACAATAACAACAACAACATGGGTGGTAGTGGAGGAGGGGATGGCAAGCATAAAGGCGACAAAGACGAGAATAGGAGAGAGTGATTGAAGGAGTATATGATATAGAGACAGTGGAGCGATGAGATTAGGAGAGAGCGAAGGAAGAAATATATGATATCGAGACAGTAGGAGGGATGAGAATAAGAGAGAGTGATGGAAGGAGTATATGATATAGAGGGGTGAGAATAGGAGAGAGTGAAGGGAGATATATGACACCGAACAGTGGAGATGGTATATTAGATGAGAGTGAATAGAAATTGGAGAGAGTGAAGGAGAGAATGTGGAGTCGTCTTTTTGGTGTGTATATAAATGATTGTTTCCAAGAAGATGAATATATGGACGCTATACTGAAGATTATATAGTGAAAGAATTGTAAGGAATAAAGAGTAAAAGAAAAAGGGATAGAGATTTATAGATATATAGAGATAGAGAGAGTGGGGTTAAGATATAGGCAGGTGGATAGATAGAGGAAGAGAAAAAGTATTCATTTAGTAGTCTCAAAATGAGATATTTGGATAATTGTACATATATAGACAAAGTTAAAAATAGAATAAAACCAACAAAACAGGCAAGAGAGATTGAGTAAAAGCAAGATTATAGAAAAAGAGTGAAGACGCATGCTAAAAAATAGAGGGGTGAGGGGAGGGGGGAAAAGATATGTACAATTTTAAAAGGTATAAAAATCAAAATAGGAAGATAGATAGAGCGGAAAACACAAGGAGAGTTGGATAGGTAGAAAGAGAGAGATAGAGAGAGAGAGAGAGAGAGAGAAAGAGAGTCAGAGAGAGAGAGGGAGAGGATAAAAAAGATAGAGAGAAAAAGACAGAGAGAGAGAGAGAGAGAGAGAGAGAGAGAGAGAAAGAGAATCAGAGAGTGTATAAGATTGCCATAAAACACAATATATAGCGCGACAAACTTTAAAGAAGTCTTGGATAAAAATATAATTATTATGCATTTTTCTTTTGTTTTTCTGTGTTGAATAAATGCTGGTGGTTTCGATGTCTTTAAATTGTTTAATTATAATTATGATATTATTGCAATGTGAACTGTGAATAAAGACTGACATATATGTTTGCAAAATCATGATTTTTTTATGTTTGAGTTACATTGTACAGAATATATATAATATAGTACTGCATGTATTATAGTAATACAAATAGTTGTCATTTCATTACATGAATTATATTGCCATTATCATCATGATCTGTTAAATTTTTACCGCATCAGAATATTGTATCATGTTTGATAACTGAAGAAACCATTATTGTTATTAAAAATAATTTATTTTTAATAGTTCAACAACAAGAAAAATAATTAATAACCATGATTGTTATTAATGTTATTATTTCTATGATTACCATAATATCTCCATTATTATTGTAATTATTATAATCATCATCAACATCATATCATCATCATAAACATAATGTCTATAATGTATTTGTGTTTTTATTACCATTTATTGTTACTAATATTATTATTATTATTAATATTATTATTATTATTATTATTATTATTATTATTATTATTATTATTATT